>ML299575.1:33161-54731 GCA_005239495.1 Nicotiana undulata | reverse complement strand
ACAATTTCACAGAAAGACTGAGTGAAAAATCATAACATAACAGTGAGGAAAATAGTAAAAACAACCCTAAGGGGTAAACAAATCGGCACTAGGCCCCAAACATAGCTTACAACCCAAAACATATCATAATGTATAAATACTATTTAAGCAAAGGCTTAAAAATTGGTTTCGCAACTCAATAGTCGCCTAAATAGGAAAGACGTTTCCAAAGTTTCCACCTTTTATTCCAAAACCCGTGAAAGGGTGCATAGTCCGGGGTTTCATACCCTCAGGACAAGATTTAAAGACATTACTTACCTCAAAACTAGCCCGAAAACTATTCCGAAATGCGCTTGCCTCTCGAATCAACCTCCAAAGGCTTCAAATCTACCAAGTTTAGATTTTTATCATCAATATGGGCTTGAGGAACAATTTCCAATCGAAAGATATCAATTTTACTCAAAATCCGAATTCGGTCAAAACCCGACCCCCGGTCCCACATCCCGAAACTCAGAAATGTTTACATNAAAACCCAATTTTTCTACTGTTTTTCCATGAATTTACACTGGTTTTATGCTCTATAATCACCCATGATCGAGTTTTAATGATTAGAACACTTACCTCTATGAAGAACAAGAATTGCCCTCTTCAAAATCACCCCCAAGAGCTTTTTTCCGTACAATAATGGTGAAAAGGAGGGTTTAAGTCGCGGAGGAAATATTTAAATACTGTCCAGGTCAATACTCAGTGCGATCGCAGACCCTCAGGCGCGATGGCACTGAACAATTTTCACCTGCCCTATTTTACTCAGTGCGATCGCAGCCCCTCAGGTGCGATAGCACCGAACAATTTTCCAACAGCCTTCTCCAACTCTTCCGTATAGCCTCTAGTATAATGGTCATAACTTTTTTTACAAAACTCCAAATTACAATTGGCTTAACTTTCTGAAAACTAGACATCAAGAGCTAAAACTTTCATTTTTGGATCATCTTCAAATTCCTTATAGATTGTGAGTTATAAGCTTCCAAAGTCGGGATAGTGCAGCAGAGAATTTACTCTGTGCGATCGCGGGAAGCCTTGTGCGATCGCACAGCACAATTAGATTTTTCCAAATTTCCTCTGTGCTAACGCATCCAAATCAGTGCTATCACACTGTGCACCCCTGAGCCAAAAACCAACAACTAGAGNACTATCCAAAACACATCCGATTGACTTGAAATTTTGCACACATATCCAAAATGACATTAGGAACCTGTTCCAACTTCCGGAATTCCATTCCAACCCCGATAGCCTATTTTCTATTGCCGACCGGAAATCGCCAAAAACTAACTTTAGCCAATTCAAGCCTAATTCTACATCGGACATCACAAAATTATTCTGAACACACTCCTAAGTCCCAAATCACCTAACGAAGCTATTCGAGCCATAAAATCCGTGTTCCGAGGATGTTTACCAATAAGTCAACTCTTAGTTGACTTTTCTCATTTTAAGGTTATTCTTAAGGACTAAGTGACTGAATTCTCATTTAACCATTTCAATTTCAAGCCTATGAACTCTAACACATCAATAATGGAATAACCACTTCATGACAAGGCAATAACAACAATAATAATGCAGGTTCTACGTAACGACAGACCGGGTCGTTACAGATACATCTAGGCAAGCCTTAGGTGCTGGATCAGTTAAAAACAGAAATCTACTCTCCACACATACTGTTTGACTAACAACAGGTTAAAATCAGTATTTAGAAACTGGTACAATTCATTCTCTAAAATCAGTAGTAAAACGGCCTCGTTATTGCATTCTTGCCTAGACATCATGCCTTAGGTCCTGAAGTTAGAAAGGCCTTACTTGTGTTTGAGTCGTGCTAACTATGTGCATAACCTGTTGAGGAATACTTGGGCCTCATATATGCTCCTATTTGTTTTTCCCCATATTTGCAGTCCTAATTGTCTTCGCTTGTCGCTTAGAATTTGTCCTTTAAACTTAGGGGTCAGCCTAGCACCTCCTTTAGGATAGTAGTCCTAGCCTCCTCCAGGACTGATAGGATGGGATGGGTAATAGCACGTAATAGAGCTCGTGACCAACACACGCTTTAATTACCTTCACGGGGTGGGAAAGGGTAGAATATGGATATGATGACCGGTGCGCTAATACCACGTGCATCCTCTCTCTGAGGAGTGTCTATCGGGTATTGCATTGATGTGATCCATATTGTTTCAAACCTAGGATGTCTTTCTCTCAAATGTTTTATTAGTTCTTTCAAAATCGATAGTTCCAATGCTTATTTAAAATCCCCTCTTATTTGAGCCATTGCTTGCTACTTGCTTATTGTACAAATTCACGAAAACCATTTGGCCGGGACCCACAGTTGTGGATTCTGAGGGGTGCCTAATACCTTCCCCTTGGGATAATTTTAAGCCCTTACCCAATCTCTAGTAATGCAAACTAGTCTTATGAGTTAATCACTCTAGGTGCCCTAACGCACCTTAGAAATCGTTAGGTGGTGACTCTTCTTTTAACCCTCTTCCTTTAAAAGGAGTTGTCAGAATGTCATAAACCCGATCTCCGCGAGGAAAAAAGGGGGCGCGACAGGTGTTATCATTTAATATGAAAATCCAAAGCTTGATTATTCGGATTCATTGTAAGGGTCAACAGTCAAACGAACCATACCCATGTAGCCCATGTTTGCCATGGCGAAAAGTTTATATGCCTCCGATTATGTACTCTACATGCAAATAAATGAAAGATGTTTTCCCTCTATATTTTATCACTATACATTTTACACCATCAATATATTCGTTGAGTTTCTTTGAACAACTAACAGATCCTATATCCTAGATCTTACGGGCCACCCCGACTCGGGGAATGTCGTCCGACAAAAAATATCGGATAGATCAGGCTATCGAGTCCTAGAGTCACCAAGCCTATTAGGAAGGGCCCGAATATGAAAGGCTACGACCAATACAAAATCGCTCAGAGACGTCCAAGTATGTACTCAGAAAGTAAGGCCTTTATATATGATTAAAACCTATTAAAATTTTACCTTGGCATGATACCGTCGTGTACGACTAAAATACTCAAATATCTTAAAGGTATTCATTTTTTATCGATATTTCAAAGCCTAAATAACTTAGAGTTATTATATAAACCGGGGCTTATTGGGGCTTCTGGAGAGCAAGTATTGTACATTATGTCGAATTTTATGCTAAGGCATCAGTGAAGATCTTCAAATAAATAGTTGCAAACAAATACTAAAAAATAAAAGACACATTGTTACATAAGGGAAAACTCTATATATTCCAAAAATATTTACAAAGGCACGATAAAACAGTCTCAAAATAAACAGAAAAGAAATATACAAAAAAAAGAAGCTAAGGCATCTCTGTCTAATCTTAACTAGAGCCGGACTAAGCACCTGAACCATGGGGCTCATATAGTTCTTTTGCCTCGGACCCAATCCTCTTAGCCTATTTAATCTCGGCCTATAGATAAAACTTCTTGGCATTAATCTCCTCGAGGTTCTCCCTCCAAGTCAACCACTTAACATATTCGGCCTTTGTTATTGAGTTGGTCTCGACTATATCCATGTCAGTTTTGTATTGGGCTAGCATCTTCTTGACCTCAGAGGATTCGATCGAGGCTGCCTCTAACGTGGACTTCATCGAAGTATATTCCTGGTCGAGATCATCTCATATCGTGAAGGCTGAATCCAGTTGTGCCCTGAGCTCGCCATTTAGCCGAGACCACTTGTCGGAATTATCCTTCATCATACGGAGCTAGTCCTTGACCGACCCTAACTCCTCTTTTGTTTCCTCCTTTTTCGAGGCCATAAGGTTCATCGTGATCCTCAGTATCTCGATCGACATTTGAGCTCGTTCATCTCGGCATGGAGCTAGTCAATCAGGTCTATCTTCTCTTGGACCTGCAAGGTTGTGTCATTAATCACTACGTGTAACCTCTCGTTTTCAATCTCAAATATCCTTACCTTCTCGACCAGTTTGGCATGCTCCCGTTTCACGGACGAAACCTCTTTTTGAGATTTTTCGAGCTCAGCTTGAAGAATAAGGAGATCCTTGAGGACCTCATCTTTTTGCTCGCTGAGAACCCTGTACATGTCCTTCTGCCGGACTTGCTTCTGTAGCTCAAACTCGAGCTGGGTGACTTCCATCCCATGCCGATGGAAGCTTTCATGATGGAGCAGCAAAGCTTGAAAAATAAATCGATAAGATCATGAGGATATACAGAAGTTAAACAAGATACAAGAAAGGCACAAGAAAAGGAAAACTTACCCGGTTCAGTGCCTCTTCGGCCACCAAGCAACAAAGATAGTTGGCCACGTCCACCTGCTCGGACAACACCTGGGTGTTTGGATAGTAAACACAACCGTTCTTTTATGTCAAGCTCCACGCTCGGAGTAGGGAACTGCTTTACCAGCTTCGAGCTCGAGATCGGTTCGCCTAATCCCAACGACACGTCCTTTTTTATGATCTCTAGGTGACCAAACCAGGAGTAGTCCTCCAACACCCCTATGTCCACACCGTTAAAGAACAACTTTACGGCCTCGTCTGCGGCCCGTGCCATCTTATTTGGCTACTCTTTGACGGCCTGAGCCTTATCGAATAAAGACTATTTATGGGATGGTGATTCCACGATGTCCATGACACTAGCTTCTTCCTCGAAACAGGGATAACTTCTTGAGAGACCGTGGCATCTGATTTTCTTTCTAGCTCCCAAGCTAAGGAGGGGACAACCTCTCGGTCACTTCCCCTATTGCCGCCTGCCCTTCCTTATCATTGGTTGGCCTATTGGCGACGAACTCTAGGTTGTCATCTTCAGGATAATCCCTAAGTCGATAGAAGGAGTCGGAGTCCGCTACCCTGGCTCGGTACTTTCCTTATTGCATTTTCATGTCGGGACCGTTACCCTCTTCTTCTTGGGGATGAAGTTTTTCGGGGGAGGTTCCAGGACCACTTCAAGTACGGCTACCTCAACATTCATTGTCGGGTTGGGAGTTGAAGGGATGGTCTCTTGAGGCATATATTTCAAAGTCTTTGCCATCGAATTCAAGGAAATATGAAGATTTGAAGGAGGGGATGAAGATTTAAAGATGAGGATATAGGCTTGAAGGTCAAACTTTAAGGTTTAAGATGGAGTAGGAAGATTTGAAAAGGGAAAGATGAAGATATGAAGGTGTATAGAACAATATATGATGATTTGAAGAAGTTAAGAACAAGTGAAAAGTTCGGGAGTAAATTAAGGAGTTCTAGAGTCGTAAAGTAAAAAAAAAAGTGAAAAAAGGACCGAAGCTTTTTTAGAGAAGGGGTAATCAATGCGTAATGTTTCGCATTCGAGGACATTTAACAAGCGGCTAACACGTGTCCGAAGTTAAAATGGCGCGATTAATGTGAAGTTTCAATTAACTGTCAACTCGGTATAGCATACGGAAGAAGGAACAGAGGTCAAATAATTGATTCATGTCGCTTTGATAAATCTGCTCTCCGAAAAGTAAGAGGCTATCTGTGCACGGGCAAAATCGGGGGAAAAGTTTTCCCCCATTCCCTGGTAAGGAACCAAGAGGGAAGCATGGTTCGACAACACTACAAGCAAGACCGAAGGATCCCTCTATGAGCGATGTATCTTGAATCGGGCATGGTTGAATAATAGATGCGGACCAAGTAAAGTTTCGAGACCTAGGGAAAAAGAGGAACAGTTAGGCGTGACAAGTAGAGAGCCTTAATATTCTCCCTCAACCGGATATTACAGCACAAATCCCAAGATCGACATTTACCCTAAAAAGAAGGTTTTTACCTTATTCAGACTTGCATTAGGACTGAAATTTACCTACTATATAAAGGGGAGAATTTCTTTTATTTTGAAATAATGTTGACACGCAAATCAAAGCAATAAAAGATTATTTTTCTCTTCTAGCTATTATTCGAAGTATTCTTCAGCTATTCTCTTTTTTAATCGCAACCGATCTTATATCGAGGATCCCATCGAGGCCGAATTTCAGTATTCAGCTTAATATCACACTTGATCAATATATTATAATAGGTTTGATCGTTCATTTTATCTTTAACATAATTAGTTTCTACTTTTAAATTATACGTACTGAATTAAATCAGATATCCTTTAAATCGCGTACAAATTTAATTATTACTTATTTTGTAGGGTAAACAAGCTCCTCATGAATAATTCCACAGGTTTCGGCTAAAATTTAATAGTGTGTTCTTTTTTTTAAAACTGTTGTCCCCTACCCCACTACACCACACAAAGACTGCGATCAAAAGTCCATATTTCAAAAGGCTGCCTGCATCTTCAGATCAAAAGTCAAGTTACTAGCTAGTAGTACAAAAATGACAAAACAATTGTACTAAGTACTCCAACTAGATGCTAAACGAAATATGAATCTGTCAAACTAGGATGAAAACGTGCTATCTGTATGGACATATCATATATAAAATCATGTCAAATCTATTTTGTTTAATTTTCGTATTTGCATGGTAATGAAGTTTACTTCAACAATAATAGATCATCTAGATACACAACCTGCAGCCAATTGGTCAATGTCAACGTTCCCAAATGATTTATTAAAAAGATAATGACAGCCATGAGCATGCTTATGAGTAATACATTACTGTTTTATTATGTTAATATTCACGTGCTTGAAGGGAGCCTGTTTGGCGTAACCGGTAAAGTTAGTGTTATGTGATCACGAGATCACGGGTTCGAACTGTGGAAACAACCTCTTGCAGAAATGCAGGGTAAGATTACATACAATAAACTCTTGTGGCCCGATTCTTCCTTAAATTCCGCGCATAGCAAAAGTTTAGTGCATCAGAATACCTATTAATATCCACGTGCTATGCTGACCCAAAGACGAAAAGTAGAAAATTTTAGTTTCTTTTTTCTTGCTTCCCGTATATATTCTTTTTATTTATAGGAAAAAAAATTTATTTAAGCTTATCTATTTCTTCACCTAACAAACCAATAAAAAGTAAATTAGACTATCATTTAGTTGCTGAATTTTAGATGTACGTAAATAGAAAACGTCACACTGAGAAATAAAGAAAACGATTGACCAAATTTGGGACCTTATGTTTTCAATATAACATAAATTAACATGTGTTGATATATTAATTCAACTGTCAATAAAGAAGAGGATAACGGTTGCAGCTCCAGGGGATGAATGTTGAGTCATAAAGAAAAAATAGTTAGTCTCTCTATTTCAAATTAGATGATGTAAGTTTGTTTCAAAATAAATGATATATTTTTAAATTTGAAAATAATTTTACTTTAAACTTTTCATTTTATCTATTTTATTCTTAATGAGAAATTTTTATAACCACACAAATGCATGACCCCACAAAATGTTTACCTCAAACTTGCAAAAGTCTTTCTTAAACTCTTGCCGAGTCAAACTACCTCATAATTCATGTACTGGCGACGTAGTATATTGTTTTTCCCCTAGCAAATATTGGTTCTTGGTATGTACAGTATTAGTTTTCTTAAGACATTAGACGACAACAACAACATTGATAATGATAATAATTTTAACTTTTCTTTGTGTTAATACTGATGATGATGATAGTTTTTCTTCAAGTATCTGCCAAAATTTTAGAAGAAACAAGATCATTTAAGCTATGACATTTGAATTAGTTTTTGTTAAAGTTAAGTCAGAAATAACCAAAAGTCAGTCTTGGAATTTAAACTATTATGGTCTTTGTGAAACAAAAAGTTCTCTTACTTGACTAATTTGTTTTTCTTCTGTTTAGCCGACATGGAAAACTGACTAATTTGTTTCCTTCTAGCGTTTATCTTTAACAAAATGAAGAAAATAAAAGTTGAGTATATACTTTATCTTGCCTTTCATTATTTTTATTTTTTCATGTCTATTTTCTCTATAGTTTTCCTTTCCATCCCTTAATTTGCTAGTTTGTAATTTGAGAAAGGTTATGTTTAATTCATTTTTGATTCCCACTTTACATTAAAAGTTAAAGGCCAGTGATTGCTGAATATAGTAGCATCGGCAGTACATTTCTGACCCTAACTAAATATAATAATCAAAATGTCATTTTGGTTTTTCTTTTTATCTAATCAGCAAAAGCTTTTGTTAATCCAAATAGAAGGTTAAGGGTGATTGTTGAATATAGCAGAACTTCTCTGACCGAAACAAACAAAATATAATAATCTAATGTCAGGTGCACTAGTTTTTGTCCTCCTCTGATTTAATATTTTTTAAGCATATTATTAGTACCTGTTAATTGTTATTATCAAACCATATCACTTTCCTTCCTCTTTCCAAACTTCCACTCACTCTCCCCTGCATGTACCTATATATTTCTATATATATCATCTTCCACTCTTCTCCAGTTTCTCAAGCTAACTAATTTCTTATTCTCTCACCAAAGCAAGTGCTCACAATTTTGTGTACGGAAATTAATGGAGATGAAAATGATGTTACCATCACCACGTGCAGATTTCAACTTGGACGACAGTGCTTGTACTACTCCTTATATAAGTGCTCCTTCAAGTCCTGAACGTTTTGATGCGTTATTTTATGGAAATGATGGTGATTTTACTTTTGAATTTAGTGTATATGAGTTGGAGAAAAGCTCAATATCAGCAGCTGATGAGCTCTTTGATGGAGGAAGAATCAAGCCTTTAACTCAAACTGATAGTCGTGGAAGGGAAACAACTCAAAATACTTCAAACTCTTCAAGTCCCAGCAGCAAGCACAAAGCAACAAGATCATTATCTCCTATGAGAGTTTCTGATTTGCTATTATCTGATCACAATGAAAAAGAGACCTCTCCTGCTATTGCTTGTTCTTCTTTGGATTCGTCTTCAGTTTCATCATTGATATCACTCTGGAATAGAAAATGGAAGCTGACTGACTTATTGCTATTCAGAAGTGCTTCTGAGAGTCGAGCAACTAGTAATACAGAAGAGTTGAACAAGTATGAGTTGGTGAAGAAAGCCCGTCGAGAAGATGTTAAATTGAATAGTAGTAATGTGGGATCAGCGGTACAGAGCTCGAGGAGGAGGAAAGTACCAATTTCGGCTCATGAGTTGCATTACAAGATGAAGAGGGAGGTGTTGAAAGAGATGAAGAAGAAAACTTTCTTACCGTACAGACAAGGTTTACTTGGTTGCTCAGGGCTAGATGATCCAATTTCAATGTACATGACTCGTCGTGAATAGCTTTGGTTGTCTCCATATGTAATTATTTGCTTAATATAGAAGAACAAATTGTTTGATTCAAAATCTTTTAACGTAAAGTGTTTATCCTTAAATAGGATAACAATTAAATTTGTACGCGATTTTAAGGATATGTAGATTGATTCAACACAAATAATCAAGAATACCAGATAAACGAGTTAAAGACAATGAATGATCAAACCACTGGTAATGTTACGGCCTAGCACGAACCTAGGTTGAAATATAGTTTTGCACTCGATCGGACCCTTGGTTCCAGCGCAACTGCGAATGAAGAACAAACTGTTAAGTAAGAACTTTTGCAATAGCTAGAAAGCAGAAAATGAATTTGTATTGCCTTGATTTGCATATTACAATGTGTGTATCAAAAGAAACCCCCCTCCCCCCTTTATATAGTAGGAGAGTTTAATCTCTAGTACAAGTCTAAAAAAGGTAAAAATCTTCCTTTTCTCGTTAATTACTGATCTGTTACTACATCGAGTGAAATCTGTGTCGTGCTATCCAGTCATGTACGATTATCACGGACCTTTATCTGTCGTGTGTAACCGTTTACCGTGTTTTCCGAGGTTTTAGAACTCGTTTGGGGTCCGGGGAGCGTTTCTGTATCATGCCCGGTGTTGAACACACCGTTCTTCTTTCATGGGTCTCGATACGAAAGGTTCCCGGCCTCGATATCAGTCTCGTGCATCCATGCCCTTATTTTGTTTTCTTCACCGGGAATTCGGGGTATTCTCTATCCCCGATTTTACCCATATACAAATAGTCCCCTCATTTTCTGGAGAGTAGGTTTGCCGAAATGATGGGAAACGATAGATGAACCCCGGTTTCTTCCATCGTACATTATAATTGAGATGACAGGTAAATCAAAACGTCCCATCAGTCGCGTCGTTCTGACTTCGGACACATGTCAATAATTGGTTGGTTGTCTTCGAATGCGAAGTGTCGCACATTGATTGCCTTTTCCCCTATAAAAGCCTCAACCCCTTTCACTTCTTCCACTTTCGGATTGTAGACTCTACCTTCGAACATTCTAACGACTTTTAACTTCTCTAGATCTTCATACACTGTTCATTGAGCCTTCATATCTTCATCTTCATACATCTTCTTTGAGCCTTCAACCCAGACCTTTGTACCTTCATACCATCTTCAAATCTTCATATTTTCCATCAAACCTATATTTTCCAGATTATAATGGTAAAAACTTTTAAGTCAAGGCCTCAGCATGATTCCCCTTCATCTTCCCTCCTAGCCGTAGATGTTAAGGTGGACGTTCACGAGGTGGCTCACGAGTGAAAGTACAAGAAGGTGGGTGAATTGCTTATTTTCAAAAATATTTATTAGTAGTTGACTAGTTTACCAATTAGTCGACAAGACGAGCGAGATAATAATAAGTATAGAATTAAAGTGCAGAATTAATGACACCGGAGTTTTTATATTGTTTCCGATTCAATGTGAATCCTAGTCCAGTCCCCTTGGGTTGCAAGGGTGTTCTCGTTCAGCGATCGTAGTTTCTTAATTAAAAAGGAAATGGTGTAGTTTTACACAACCTGCTTAGTTTTTACGCTTGGAGTAAGACGGCTGAGAGCATGGGGAGTCTTAGTTTTATTCCAGTTAGGGAGAGGATGTTAGCTTTTGATGTTCAGGATTTGGCCAACAGGTTCGTGAGGTTGGATGTTTTGGAGCCTAGCACATTTCTTGCTTGTGTTTTATCACAGTCATCTTTGTTTGATCATATCAAGGTGTGTCAGTATGATAATAGCCACTTGATTTTCCTTAAGAGCACGATGTAGCACGGTAATACTAAGAAGGTAATTGTTGATGATGATGGGGTATTTAGGCTTCAATGTCATATTTGTGTGCATAATGTGAATGTGTTGTGGGAGATGATTCTTGACGAGGCCCATAATTTACGGTATTCCATTAATCTCGGCGCCGCTAAGATATGCCGTGATTTGAAGTAGCACTACTAGTGGAGAAGAATGAAAAAACATATTGTAATAATGAAGAAAGATATTGAAAAGATATTGTTGATTATGTGGTATGGTGATTGAACTATTAGCAGGTTAAATATGAGCATTAGAGACTAGGTGAATTGCTTTAGAGGCAAGATATTCGGAAGTGAAAATGAGTGCGTATCACCATGGATTTTATGGTTGGGTTACCATGGACCTTGAGGAGATTTGACCCACCCTGTGTGCATCATTGTGGATGGACTGGCCAAGACTACACATTTCATTCCAATCATGACTACCTACTTTCAAAGCAGTTGGCTCGGATTTATCTTTGAGAGATCGTTTGCCTACATAGTGTTCCAATGTCTATTATCTCGGATTGAGGCACGTAGTTCACATCGCTTTTTTGGATAACAATGCATTGTTAGTTGGGCACACAGGTTGAGCTGAGTACGACATTTCATCCACATACGGATGGGCAATCAGAGTGTACAATTCAGATCGTGTAGGACATTTAACAAGCGTGTATCATTGATATTGGGGGTTAATGGGATTAGTTTCTACCGCCAGTAGAGTTCTCCTACAACAACAACTATCGGTTGAGCATCCAAATAGCTTTATGTGAGGCCTTATATGGGACGCGATGTCGAGAATCCATATGGCGATCACCGGTTGGCTGGCTTAAGCCTGTGAAGGCTAGGTTGTTTGGAACGATATGGTTCGTGATGCTTTGGAGAAGGTGAAATTAATTCAGGATCGGCTTCGTACAACATAGTCCAGGCAGAATAGTTATGTTGATATGAGGGCTCATGATATGGCATTCATGGTCGGTGTGAGGGTTCTACTTAAAGTTTCACCCATGAAGGGTGTGATGAGGTTCGAGAAAAAGGATAAATTGAGCCCTCGGTATATTGGTCCTTTTGAGGTTCTAGAGAGAGTTGGTGAGGTGTCCTACAGACTTGCTTTGCCACCTAGTTTATCGGGAGTTCACCTGGTGTTTCATGTTTCCATGCTCTAGAAGTACTATGTGATTCGTCACATGTGTTAGATTTTAGCTCGGTGTAGTTAGACAAGGACATGACTTATGTACTAGAGCCAGTAGTCATTTTGGACAGGAATGTCTGAAAGTTGATGTCAAAGAGCATTGCATCGATGAAGGTTCAACGAAGAGGTCAACCATCAAGAAGGCAACTTAGGAGATCGAGCATGATATGTGGAGCCGATATCCTCATCTTTTTAGCACTTCAGGTATGTCTTTATGCTCGTTCAAGGATTAATGTTTGTTTGAGAGTGGGGAAATATAACGACTCGTACAGTATTTTTGTGTATTTGAGCCTTGTTTCCTCTTTTAAAGCTTCTCGTGTGTGTATTTGTGGTTACTTGACTTGGGGGAGATTATTGGTCCGGTTTCACGATGGTTTTGGATTGATTTGGAACACGTAGTTCCTAGTTTGGAAATTCAAGTTGGAAATATTGACCAAGTTTTACTTTTGTGAAAACGAACCCAGAATGGTATTTTGATATCCCCAATAGGTTCGTATGGTAATTTTGGACATAGGTGTATGCCCGAAATTAAATTCGGAGGTTCCTAGGATAAATTAGCTCTTTTTGCCGAAAATTGGTAATATGAAGGTTTAAAGAAATTTAAGTTTGACCATGGGTTGACTTTGTAGTTATCGGGTTTGGAGTTTTGCTTGTGGACTTAGTATAGGTCCATTTTGTCATTTGAAACTTGTGTGCAAAGTTTGGTGTCATTCTGAGTTGGTTTGATAGGAATTAGACGCTTTGTTGTAATTTTATAAGTTCTTGAGTTTTCATTGTGATTTCGATGTGTTTTGGTGTTCGATCGTGGTTCCAGATCATATTTTGGTGTTTGAGCTCGCGAGCGAGTTCGAGTGATATTTATAGACTTGTGTGGATGACTGATGTAGAGCACCAGTGGCTTGGGTGAGTTTCAGACGTGTTTCAGGATGTTTTGGACTGTTTCAGTGTTGTTAGTGCTGCATGTCTCGTAAATGCAAGCACCAGTTCACATTTGCGAAGGGGGAAACTGACCTGGGCTGATTGCATTTGCAATCCATCGGTCGTTTTTGCGACATGAGCTGACTTCAAAAATGCGATGTTTTGGTCACACTTGCGACGTATCTTGAGGCAGACATGATTCGCTTTTGTGATCCCTAGGTCGCATTTACAGAGATCACGAATATCTGGTCGCAAATGCGACATCTGCAACTGGGTTAAAAGATGGGATTCGGGACATTGTCTTATTTTATCACATTCTGAGCACTAGACTTAGTGAGAGGCAATTTTTGGAAGGGATTTTCACACATAGCTTTTTTTGTAAGTAAATTCACACAATTTTGATATTATAATATAATTACTTATGGATTTTAACATCAAAATCATAAAATTTGACGGGAATATTTTACTATGTTTTAAAATATAAAAATTTGAGATATGAGATTTGAGAGTCGAATTGCACTCGGTTTTACAAACTAATTATATATTTAGACTCGTGTGGTTTATAGGTAGTCGAGTTCTACCCCTCGACTCAGATTTTGACCGAGCGAGTCCGGGGTTGACTTTTATTGATTTTTTGTGAAATTGGTAAAGATTGCAACTTTAGTAATTGAAATTGATTTTTCTTGCATTGTTTGATATTAATAAGTCAAATTTTGCTTGATTTCAGCAGAGCGAAGGCGAATTTTAAAGGAAAGACATTTTTAGAGTATTGATTGAGCATATGTGAGGTAAGTATCTTGACTAACCTTGTGTGGGAGATACCTCTCAGAATTTGTTCTAAATTATATAATTGTGTTATGTGAAAGGACATGTACACGAATTGGCAAGTGTGTACACGTCCGTATGTATGGTATATGGTCGGACAAGACCTTGGGCTGTATATGCCTTGAATTGAGGTTGTTTGCCAAATGAAACATGTTTTATTGTTGAATACTCCCCACACTGATCTTATGTTATTGTCATTTATTGTGCATCTTGTTGTTGAGATGTGGGATATATCTTGATGTGACTTCGGGATATTATTATTTTTGTGATATTGTGGCACATGTGGGCTTGTTATGCGGGTTTATTGTTGTTGCATGGAATATAAGGAAGGTGAGATACGCATGCGGCAACATAAGAGAGACATTTTATTGTAATGTGCATGCGACGACATAATGGTGGATTTGCCGGGAAGATTATGAGATATATTAGGGTGTTCTTTTGTTATTGTTCATGTGTTGGATTCGGGGTTGATGTTTTGGTCGCAAATGTGTTTCTTAAATATTTTTGTCTTGTGCTTTATGTGTTGTTGGTTGAATTTGATATATTATCACATATCCCATTTTCAGTGATATATTGTTGGCACAAAAGGATTATTCTACATTGAGGTGTTGTTATACGTTCTTCGAGGTTGTTAATATTTGTTCCGTTATGCTTTCCATTGTTAGTTTTCTATTGATATTTTACACAAGTTATTTGACTGGTGAGTGTTATAACTTGAACCTCGTCACTGTTTCACCGAGGATAGTCTTGATACATACTGGGTATCGACTCTAATGTACTCTTACTACGCTTGTACACATTCTTTGTGCAAATCTAGGTACTTTTGATTGAGCAGAGGTAGCGATGCGCTAGAGCCGGTTGGAGACTTCAAGGTATCCCTATTGTTCCATTCGCACGCCTCGGAGTCACGCTCTTTATCTTGTTTTATACTATTTATGTATTCTAGACAGTATTGTATTCCTCGAGACTGGTTATGTATTTCATGTAGAGCTTATGACTCAGTACTACCGGGTTTTGGGAAGTTGTTTGTCATAATCATGTTGGCTGTATTATCATATTTCACAATTTTTATTCAATTCTTAAGATGTCATATTTTGATTAAAATCATTTGCGATAGGCTTACTTAGTCTTCTAGGCGCCTTCACGGCCCATTTGACAAGATTTAGGTTCGTTACAGCAGTCACACTACATTGGACGTTTCCCAAATTCATTGATTGCTACTACGCACCTTGTTACTCAAGAGAGTTGTAGGTTCAACAACATCCTTAGCTATAGTAATATAATTTTCACCAGTTCTATGACATTCACATTGATGACTATGTCATGGTAGAGGACTAGCCATCAACACATAGCTCTTAGCACGAGCATAAGACTAACTAAAACCCATCAGAAATTGTCAAAGCTTTTTCTATTGAAAGTGCTCTGTGCAAAGCCTAGGTCCTGGACATGACCGTTGGAGGAGGGATTAAAACCTCAAATTTATCCCATAACTCCCTGAGTCTTTTCTAGAAAAATAAGTGTATACAAATGAAACCCTCAAACTAAGCTCTCTATTTTGTGTGCAAGTGAAAAGCTCTATATTCATTTACATTTTCTCTAAGATACTACTTTACACCAATTAGATGCATAGATGATACAACTCAACAGATCCTTAGAAATATTGTTCATCGTCCATGATAAAAATAATAGCATTACACTTCTCCCAATGATTGTAAATACTCGGTTTCAAAAATGTTTCTCTTGCAAGTAGTTAGAACAAATTAAAACCTAATTTGTTCTTAGCTAACAAAGCTTCAAATATTTACTCCATTCAATAGTTTTCAAATCTTGTAATTGAATCAAAATTCTCCTATATTAGAAGCAATAGTTGAGGACTATGTTTCATCAACATGCCTGCCTAGCAGGAGGTGGATTTGATTGTTCTGCTTGTACACATGTCATCATCTTTTCCGAGGCCAATTTCTTTTCCAATTTTAACTATTTATTACATTGGTCCTTTTAGGTTTTCCTTCTCTAAATGATGTCTCTACTAAGCCTATTTTGATAAATTAAGTCTTTCTCTTTTCTCAAAACCATCATATTTTTCCTAGAGCTTCCCATTAATAGGTGACAACTGGTACTTAAATTTTGTCTTGTTTGATGTAACTCAAAGAGGTAAAATTATGTTTCCTGTGTTTGCTAACAGAAAAAACAAATGACTTGCAATTAAAATACTCCACTTGAAATGAAAAGATTCTTCAGGTCTTTGTCTTCTCTTATTTAAAATTTAATCATAAATGGTCATTAAACGAAACTAAGATACTAACGTTCAAGGGCTAAATGGATTTAAGCCGATTATTTGTCACAAAATAGGGGGGAAATACTACTTTCTGATTAATTTATAGAGCTACTTCTAACATTAATTCTCCACACAATTACACCAATTCGCATGGTACAAGTAAGTCTTGGAAATAAAATTAAAAAAAATATTCTGAGAGTATAATAATATAAATGAAAAGCAAACAGAATTTTAATTGCAAATGAAGAAATGAACATGTAAAAGATCATATTGTGACCGAAGTTATGATTTATTTCCCCCTCATGCGAGCAAAATTAAAATCAAGAAAAGAGCAAAAGTTAAGATAAAACAAAACAGTAAATTGAAAAGGAAAAAACAAAATAACCCAACCGCGTAGGCCTTGTTGTAACAGCTGACCGAGCCATAAAAGCGCGATGCATTTAACCACATGAGTTTTGAAACTTAATTTTAAAGCGCAAACTATAAACTCTATATTTTAGTGTTACATAATCAACCAAATACTTAACCCAATTTAAGAATTTTAGTTCGAAAATATAGAAATTAAGAATAAACTCTATACAAATACAGGCATGTGCAAAAAAGGTAGGATAAACAAAAAGGGAAACAAGTAAAACAAATATCACATTATAACTGCCTGCACATAATCTCAATACCCACAATAGAGAGAAAGAGTGAAGAGACAAATGAGTACATTTAGTCGAGCCTTCCAATTTAACCTAATTGGGGAATGAATTCAAATTGAGTTCTAACGTGTCAAAGCTGGAGATAAAGAGATTGTCTTAAAATTATTTTGTATCTACTATTCTATTAAGAATATTTACTCTTAAAACAGATAACAATAAAATTTGTACGTGGTTTTAAGGATATGTGGATTTATTTAACACAAATAATCAAGTATATTAGGTAAATGAGTTAAAGACAAAATAAATGATTAAATCAATTGTAATATCACGTCCTGACTCGAACATATATTGGACAGTAGTTTTACCTTCGATCGGACCCTTGGTTCGAAGCCAATTATGAACGAAGAACAAACCGTAAAATAAGAACTCTTAAATAGCTGAAGAGCAAAAAAATGAATTTGTATTGACTTGATTCCTGTGTTACAATGTGTGTTATCAAAGAAAATCGTCCCCTTTTATATAGTATGAGAGCTTCATCCCTAGTACAGATCTAAAAAAGGTAAAGATCTTCCCTTTTCATTAGCTATTGATCCGTAAATTGTATTGGGTGAGATTCGCGGTGTGATATCCGGTCTGTTGCGAATATCACGACCCTCAATCCTTTGTGTGCAACCGTTCATTATGTTTTCCGAAGGCTCATAACTCGTTTTAGATTCGGGGAGCGTTGCTTTTTTATGCCCAACCATGAGCATATTGTTCATCTTTTATGGGTCTCGGTATGAAAGGCTCCTAGTCTCGATTTCAACCTCGCGTGCATGTGCCCTTCTTCCGTCTTTGCCTCTGGGAAATCGAGATATGCATTATCCCCGATATTACCTGTATAAAGATAGTCCCCTCATTTTTTTGGAGAGTAGGTTTGCCAGAACGATGGGAAAAGAATAGGCGAACCTCGTTTTCTTCCCTCATACGCCATAACTAATATGACTTGTAAATTGTAGCGTTCCATCAGTCGCGTCGTTCTGACTTCGGACACGTGTCGGCATTGACTGGCTCTATTGGAATGTGTAACGTCACGTACTGTTTGTATTTTCCCCTATAAAACCTTCAACACTCTTCACTTCTTCCACTTTTCATTTCTAGACTTTCCCTTCGAAAATTCTAACGGCTTTTAAGTTCTTGAGATCTTCATACAATGTTCATTGAGCATTCATATCTTCATACTTATTCTTTGAACCTTTATATTTTTCCTCAGACCTATATTATCCAGATTATAATGGCTAAAACATTTAACTTAGTGTCTAAGCAGGACATCCCTTTATCTTTCAAACAGGCCGTAGATGCCGAGGTGGTCGTTCCCGAAGTACCTCAGGAGCCGCCCAAAAAGAGCTTCATAACTGGGGGATGCTCAATCGGGAATGACTTTAAGGTCGAGAAATCCTCTGTTCAATAAGACCGAGGGAGCATGGAGGTATATATGCTTTGTCACACAAGAAATCATACCCGTAATCTGAGTGGACTACAAATGGGGGTGGGGGGTAAGGACGTGGTAATCCCCGGGCGCAATGATGATATTACTACTCATGTGAAGGGATTCCTAAGTGTTTACACTTATCACTTCACGGTCACCCCTGTGGACCCTATAGTTCTTGCTTTCTATAAGAGGTACGAGTGTGTCTCGGACAAAATTCACATGTCCCTATGGAAGATCGTGAACCTCTTACACCATTTTGTGTACAACATCGGATCTCCTCGGTTCACCCTCGACAACCTACTCCATTTGTACAATCCTCGAATTTTTCAAGGGGGAGTGATCAAGCTTGCTCGCCGGGCAAGCAAGGCCCCCTTCTCAAGCATCGACGAGGATCAAGACCAAGGCTGCCAGGGGAGGTTTGTTCAGGTGAAAACCAAAGACCTGATCCTTATTGGGTTCGTGCCATTCCCCGAGAAGTGGAACACATCTCGTAAGTGTACTTCTTTTCATTATTTCTCTCCTTTCATGTACTTACGACCTTGAAATTGTTGCCTGAGTTCCTGATGCAATCCCCTAATTCAAGGAGTGTATCAAAGAGATTGTTAAGAAGATTCCATACTCTGAGCGTACATGGAGTAAACTTTCGAAGGGAAAATGGGAGGCCCATTCTCAAGGTGAGGTTCTTCCTTATATAGTTATCACCGCGTCCACAAATTACATAATGCTAACCTTTTCTCTTATTTTATAGGTTTGCCTAAGACCACCGAACTTAGTCCGCTGGAGGGGGAGAGGATATGTCCTTACCCGTCGAGCCCTCCATTTCGGGACAACCCATGACTGCCACGGAGGAGGAGAAAAAGTGGAAAAAAAGTCCTCGGGTTCCCCAGATCCACCCTTACTAGAGAGCAGGCGACGATTGAGAAAAAGGGCCACGGGGCTGATCCCCTTCCGACTCGGGAGGCCGAGGGGGAGATGGAGGTTGTGACCTCCCAGGAAGCCGTTCATGTTTTGAAAGAGGTGGCTGGTGTGATAGACATCATTAGAGACGCCCTCCTATACTCAGTCCATGCTTAAAGAGGCCCAAGCGGGCAAACAAATTTAAGTGAAAGGGTTCAGATGATCCCCCCAACTCCTTCTTCGACGACATGTACATGTCCATATTGGATGATTTTTCCTGGCTGGGTCACCTGGAGATCACGAAGAAGGACGTGCCTTTGGGAGCTGATTGGTCGAGTACGAGCCCAAGATTGGTGAATCAATTTCCTGCGTAATGCATGGACCACCCTGAGCGCAAGAGGACGGTATTTCTAACAGTCTAGGAGGATGCACAGATCCTTTCTACTCCGATAGGTGTAGCCAGGTACCTACGATTCCTGGTGACCGAGGAGGACCAGACAAAGATGAATGAGATGGGCAAGTCAAGTCTCTTTAACGTGGAACATCAGCCGTTGAACCGAGTAAGGCGCTAACACTCTCGTACCCCTTCATGAATCCCACTTAGGTTTTCCTTTGATGTCTCTTACTAATTTCACCCTTTTACAGGCTTCAGTTCTTCACCATGACAGCTTCCTCCGGTACCGCATTGAAATTAGACAGCTCGAGTTCGAGCCCAAAAATTAGTTCCGGAAGAAGGACATGTACAAGTCTCTTAGCAAGCAATAGGACGAGGCCCTTAAAACCCCCCGATTTTCTCGGCCGAGCTGGAAAAAGCTCAGAAGGAAGCCTCAACCCTGAAGTGGGAACACGCTGACCTAATAGAGAAGGTAAATGTCTTAGAATCTAAAAACGAGCAGCTAGTCATGGTGACTAACAACACAACTTTGCAGGTCCAACAGAAGAAAGACTTGATCGACCAGTTGTGGGCCCAGATGGACAAGATCAAGGCCCAGACCAAAGCATGGGAAGGCAGGATGGACCGGCTGACATGGGATAGAAAAGCTGGAAAGGTGGGGTTGGCGTCAATTAAGAACCAACTTTGGATGGTGAAGGACAAAGACGACAAATGGTATGGGTTGAACGATGATCTCCGGGCATAATAGAGTTCGCCGTCGTGAAATGGGATGCTCTCGACATAGAATATGCGGCACTAGGTACCAAATTAGACACAGCCCATATTGATGCTGAGGAAATGGTGGCCCAGTACAAGGCCGATGTGGAGGCAGCCGAGACACGCTTAAAGACAAGACTAAATACATGAAGTGGTTGTCTTGGAGAGAGGCCCTTGACGAGATCCACGCTTGAGGTTTTGACTTATTGGCCGAGATCAATGAAGCTAGGAGGCTCGAGGCCGAAGCAAAGGAGCTCTATGAACCTAAGGGTCCCGAAGGCTCAGAGGGTTGTGAGGGCTCCGACGGTTTTGGTGATGAGTCGGGTTCCGATGAAGACCAGGCGTAGGTGCCTAAGTATTTTTCCACCTTTTCTTATATATCTTTTGTTTTTCCCGAGGCCATTCTGTCGGGCCCTTGTAAATATTTTAGGAATGTAAAAAAAATTCTTTTTTTTGGAAATAACGTCTCTACTTTTCCAGTATATTCTTGCAATTTATATTTGTGCATTTTTTTATGCCTTAGCATAAAATATGATGTAGTTCTAGGGAATCCATTTTTCTAAGGTTCCAATACAAGCCTTTTTTCATAATTTTCCATAATTTTAAAAGGCTTTAAATCAATTTATTTCTGCATTTTTATTATATAAATATCCAAAAATTGTCCTTAAAATATTTATTATGATTTAATCATATAAAATTATCATTTACACCAACATGTATGTTTTAAATATTTTTCATTGAATTTTTTATAATTACATTTGCATTTTAGGGCTAATTGCACATTTTTGTAATAATAGCCCATATTCATGTATAATTATATTATTTATGAAAAAATAACTTTTTATATTTTTATAATGTTAATTAATTAATTTTAATTATTTTTGTGCACAAATAATATTTTTATTATTTATTAATTACTTTAATAAATTAACTATTGGGTATTTAAAAACTAGCCTAAATTCCTAAACCCATTTTCGGACCAAGCAATGGCCCAAAACCTAATACATAGCCCAAATAACCCCTAGCCCAAACCAAGCTAACCCAACCCCTAACCTGGCCGCGGCCCATTTCTAATAACCCGACCCAACTCCCCTTTTAATCATGGTCGTTGATCTCTTAGATCAACGGCCCGTATCAAACCCCCCCCCCCCCCCCCCCCCCCTCTCTTTCCTTTTCACCATATATTTAAA
>ML299575.1:1891-33034 GCA_005239495.1 Nicotiana undulata | reverse complement strand
CCCCCCCCCCCCTCCCCGTTTAATTACCCTCTTCACCCTTAACCTTAGGGTTATTCTCACCCGTCCGCCGCCCTAATACCCCTCACCTCCCTTATCCCTCCTAAGAACCTTAGTCGCCGCCCCCTAAATCCTCTCCTAATCCCACCTATTATGGGATTCCATGGCTAATAATTACCATATGCGACCTCCTTCTGGTACTGGCCATCCTCCTATACTTCTTGCCTAAACATGGCAAGTAGATATTATCTATATCGAACCAAAATCGGTTCAAATCCTTGACCTTTCTGCTATTCTTTCTATTTTCATCCTTTGTTCTATTGTGAGTACAAATCTTTGTGTATTTTTTGCTGATTCTTACTTACCCTAAAACTAGGGTTTTTATATCTCTTCAAATCGAACCAAAATTGGTTCGATTCTTTGATTTTGAGTATTATTTGTGTTTATATCAGTCCAATGCTACTATTTCTATGTATATTCATTTGATATTTGTTTTTAGTAAAATCTAGGGTTTACCGGCTTCTTCTCCAACACCGATTTTAATTTGATTTATGTGTTCTTCTTTCCTTTTATGTTCTGATTGATTGTATTTACCTTACTTATGTGCTTATTTTACCACTATAAAAACCCATTCCCCTCCCCCCTTTTAACAGACGAAAAATCACAAAAGACTCTCACTAAAAAACGGAGGTTTCTACTCTGTATTTGTTCATTATTTTGTTCTGTTTAGATCTTGGCCGGCTGAAATCCAAGGCCACCAGATTTCTACTTTTCCGACCATCTCTTGGGTGTGAGCACTGCCCTAAGTTCTTGAAACCCTTGGGAACTTGACACATTCGAGAGTTTGGGTCCTTACTGTTGTTCTTTGTTGTGTATTGAACAATCACTGGTTAGTTTCTAAATCCTCGCAATGTTTATTACACCATTTTATCATTTTCCCTGAAACTACATGACTTAATACATTCCCATGATCTCCTTTATGTGTGATTCTTCTTATATTGCTAGCCTAATCATGTCTTTGCACTTTACTTAGTTAATTTGGACATAATGAAACATGTTTAGTTTAGTGTTATTTATAATTCAAATGTCCTGCCTTTATTATATGGTTTAATATATCCTAACTCGTTTAAGACCTTTACTCTAAGTATGGTATGCTCCTATGACTATGATTGCTACTCTATGTGTTTTTTTCATGTTCAAGATGCACTTCTTACTATCTATTCTTGCCATGGGTTTCCTCCTTGACTGATTCCCCTACGATACCTAATCATGTTTGTATTATACTGTTTGATCCTATGTTTGGTACAACCTGATCGTTTATATTATAAACTGGTTGCATTACTTGGTTTTACTAGTCTAATGCCCTTGCCTGTTAACTTCGCAATCCCAGGATCTTAGTCTCTTAACATATGTCACCCTACCCAATATGTTAATTTTCTTCTTGAGTTCATTATGTGATTATCTTATAGTGTTTGCAAATGCTTTTCCAAACCTATTACTTTATTACTATTTTTATTGATTATTTCTTGTTTTGAGTCTAATTATAGGCTGGCATAAAGACAAGGCCTTCCCCCAAGTCTCCTCCATCAACCTTCCAAGTGTGAGCACTTCCCTAGGTTCTTGAAGCCCTTTGAAACTCTGATACACTAGGGTCCAAGGTTCCTTGCCACTTTTCCCTAATTGCTCAACTCTGCCCCCTTTTTCACCTATTGGATAAACCAATTGGTTTGTGAAAATGGTTGTTGATCAGTTCTGGCTAATAGGTTTAGGCTATTTTGTGTAAATGAAGATTGCTTTATGAGTTGTTGTGAAACTGTATGGATATGAGATTGAAGGCCTGGCTGGGCTGGGTATACTTTGGGCCTACCTTAGGCCCACTATAGTTATTTTGTAACTCTATAATTTATTTCACTCATTGGGTCTGTAATAATTCTATAATAACGACTGTGGTGTTAGTACAATCAGGAAAATGGGTTTATTCTAATATTTTCATGAACGAGTAGAAATCCTACCTATAGGTGTTTAATTTGCTCGAACATGTACTGCTACTATATGTGTTAGATAACCTGCCCATAGGACATGAGTGTTTAATTCGTTTAATAGATTATGCTTCTATATGTTTTTTCTTAAATATCATGCCTACAGGAAATAAAATGAAAAATCTCTCAATTTGTATAATTGTTGCATATTCATTAGATACCAATATTCATCTAGGAATCATGCCTATAGGACTTCAATTGATTAATGTTTTGTTGTTATTATACTCCTCACCTGGAAAACATGCCTATAGGAGCCAAGTATAAAAATCAGTTTTCAATTACTAATCTTTAGAAATCCTGCCTATAAGGTAATCCCACTCGCTTTTAAGTATAAATATTGAACTTTCAATACTGTTTCGTTTCCACTATTAGAAAGCATGTCTGTAGGATCAAACTGGGTAATTCTAAGTATTTCCAATGGTATCACTACCAATTATTGCGTAAATCACCTTGAAATCATGTTTATAGGTTTAACCACTTGTAATATGTAATTTCAATAATCAACATGCAACACCAGATCCCCTAAAATGTATAGTTGTTTAGAAATCACATCTATAAGGTAACACCTTGCATTTGAAACAGTCTACAAATTTGAAGTCCCGAGGTCACATAGAAAACATGTCTATAGGGCTTAATGGCTTTAATTTGCCTCAAACTGTCAAACGCCTAATATTAGAATTTGTTTGCGTGCTTTTGTTGTCTAAGTGTGGAGGAAAACTTGAGCCCTTAATTGCCTTTACATGAAGTCCAAATTGTTTTGTATGTCTCCTAGTTTTTATCATTTCTGAGCAGCCTAAGTTAGTCTAGAACTATCCCAAAATAGAGGTCCAAACGCCTCTTGGGCCATAGGCATGGGACGGGTAGTGCAAGCATATGGCACATTTCATAATCAACTAGTGCGCTTTAGGTAAAAACTTAAAGATAGCAATCGGGTAGCAGGAGATGATAGTCTGTGCTCGCAGAATAATACGAGTAACACCCCACCTCGAGGGAGTTACGAAGTATTATTTATGTTTCACGGGGTGATCCTTTAGGCTAAAAAATTTAGGACCCCCATGTTGTCTTTAAATCAATTATTTGAGTTTATTCAAGGACTTTCTAATAATGAATTTTTCTTCTTGTTTTTCTCTCTGACTAATTGAATAATTCATGTAATTCGAGTTCGGTCGGGACCTACAATTGTGGACCTCGAGGAATGCCTAACACCTTCTCCTCGAGGTAATTTGAGCCCTTACCCGATCTTTGGTGACACAAACTGGTTAAACCAGAGTTACTTGCAAATAGGTTCCCTAACACACCTCAAACCCGTTAGGTGGCGACTCTCTCTTTTAACACCTTCCTTAAAAGAGTTGTCACGTTTCGAAACCTTTTTTTGCCAGAAAAAGGGGTGCGACAACATGGAGACTCCACTGGGGATATTTTTAGGCTCTTACCATACTGAACCTTGTCTATATGAATTAGTCTTCTTTGTGGAACGTGTTTCTTTATTCTTTATTATTACATGAATATCCCCCTACAATTTTCTCTTTTTATGGCTACATGCACACCCTTTCCCATATTTTCCCTTTATTTGAATTTGTATTAATATGAAAATCTCTGCTTCATTTGGTTACTATATGTGTCTTCCTTTATTTTCTAGCCATGTTTACTTGCTCCACATCATTTTCAAAATTTTCTACATCATGTCACTCCCTACCCCTACCCCCTTGCTTGCTTTATTACAATTCTTTCACATTGCGCGAACTAACTTCTTCCTTGTTTTTATTTTCATGTCTTTACTTTTTATTTTAGTACTGCATTTATTTTTTTCATCATGTAAATACTTGACAACGTGTTATTTTATCGTTGCATAAATCATGCTCCACATCATATTCCACTCGTGCGTAATTAATACTATAGCGGCGCTTGATGAGTATCCGCGCTCTTCTTAAATTACCCTTTGAATTTGGAAAGGCTTATTTACGGTAAAACTAGTCGATCAGCGGTGCAATCGACGGTTCCGTGTCTTTCCCTCTCAAGTTTTCCACTTGAGGGTACCGGTCTAGACCCTTCTAGAAACCCCCACTCTAATATAAATGTGCATGTATCATGTCCAAACCTAGTATGGGTTAGAACGTTGTTCGCGTAATAACCCTCTAAGGCAAGCCTTGTCCAAAGTTCGCTGAGATTTCCATAGTCTCAATGGACACAATCACGACATGTGCATAATTTGGAGAAAACGTGCCGATATGCTGATCATTAATGTGTAACTATTCAAATCCGGAGGCGGAAAGAGCTAACTTTTTTGTTTTTCATAAATGAGGCACGAAGTCCCCAAGTTCGCATGGTTCAAAATATCCCTCCTTTGCTGCTGTATTGGTGGGAAAACCTTTCACCAAGTGACAAAATTCATGTGAAAAGAGTCCTCGATATTTTACCTTCCTTGTTAGATATTTAGCCGAACAATGTGTTAATTTACGTCGCCACCATGTTCTGGGATGAGAAGAGAGTCGTCTTCCGTATTGGTGATATAGAAATGACTCCCCTTTTAGAGGAAATAGGAGGCTTCACTAGGCTCCCATGGGATAGCCCTAGTTTGTTGCTACCAAAAAACTGCACTTCTCGAGGTTTCTTAAAAATGATGGGTTTCAGGATAAATGATGAGTTAGTCTATCTCAAGAAATCTTACATACCATTCGATTTACTTTACGATCGTTACGGTCACAACAAGTCGTATCACCTTTATCATGATGAGTTTGCGATCACTTCTTTGGGTTGGACCCACCTCCGTGTTTTCGTATTCATTGTATGCTTTCTGGGGATGCGTGTATTCCCAATACAAGGAGAAAGGATCCATACACGCCTAGATATGGTCACTAAGACCCTAATGGAAGGAATTGAGGGGCAAACTTACATTATTGTCCCAATGATCGTGGCTGAGATGTACCGAGCCTTAGACCGTTGCAAAAAGGGTTATAGGCATTTCGAGGGTTGCAATATGTGGTGAAAATATGGTTTTTGGAACACCTTCAGAGAGGAAAATACCGTCAAGAATTTCCACGGCGGCCATGGAATGAACACATAGACTATCACCATCCGAAAAAAATGACTTTTATCCCTTACATGTTTGCACAACCGAAAAACGATGTAGGATGGGTGCATTGTGTTTTGCAATTAGAATGACGACAAGGTACATTGGATGTTTGAGTGGTTCCCTAGTGGTGAATTCATCATCAGGTCGAGAGATGTCCCTCATCTAGTGCTAATCGGATTGAGGGGAATCTATCCTTTTACTCATATCACAGTCATGAGGCAACTGGGAGAAAACAGGTTAAATCACGAGTTTCCAAAATGGTTCATTACAAAGAGGACCTCCAAGGGAATGCCATTTCATGCAAGGTCGAGACACAACACATGTGGCATCAAAAGATTGTTGTGGAGAAAGATATCGTCGAGCCATATCGGTATCATACTGGCCATGTGTATTTCTACCCATCATAGTTGGTCGATGACATACTGGGAGAGGTCAATCCAGGGGTTGATTTGAGGAATAGGGTCATAAATGATGCTACTGAAGCACAAGTCAAATATAGGAGGTTTCTCAAAAGGATTTTTGAATATGAGGCCAGGCATTTGGAACAACATAAAGTGGACATGGAAAAACTCAACGAATGGAGGGGAATCTCTACTAAGTCAACAGAGAGGTTGGAGTATTTGGAGCAGAGTTTGATGGAACTTGAGGGAAAGATGAGGAAAAGAATCTTGGATTGTCAGAACGCAGAAGGCAACGTAGGAGTACACCTAGCAAGGGGGTAAAATTTCTGTTGGACATACGCGACCCGGGGAATCTTATTGAAGGGGCTAAGAAGGCCAAGCTTGGAGAAGGTCCCTGTGGGACCAAGTAGATTAGGAATGATGTTATACTTATTTTCCATATTCGTTTTAGAATTCGATTGTAATAAGGCAAATGTCACTAGTGACTCTTTATAATTATTATCGTTTTAGTAGAGATTTTGTCTACTTATCATATTAATGAAATGACGCAGTTATCGACATTGAGTTTTCTCCAAATCTATATGTAGCTAGGCCTACCTCGGGCACAATGAGGTCCCCAAATTAGGACACGAATTTATAATCCCGCAATATGTTTTTAAATACTGCAAATATCTTTTTAATAACCCTTACTGACTGGTTTACCTTTTGTTTTTCTTCCTTTTCTTTGTTTATTCCCATCCCCTAATGTTGGTTCGTGCATACTGGTATCATTGGAATATCATACCAGATCTAGAGGTCCTCCACCTCCTCCTCCTTCAAGTGATCCTAAGAACAAAGGAAAAGATAAGATGGACGATATGAGTGGTATCAGGAAAGACAACGCTACACATGCAGAGAATATCGAAACTTCGGATGGTCGGAGTACTCCGGCGCAGAATGACTTGGTTTTAAGGTTAGAACAAAAGATGTTGGATTTACAAGGGGAACTTGAGCAGGTCCGTAACTTGGTGAACCTTTCCCTTACCCGGAATGTTCTCGACAGCAACCAACAAATTGCCCAAAACCCAATAGCTCCTCAAAACACACAAAACCAGCACCCACAAAATCCTCTCGCACCTCATCAACATACCAAGCCTCCCCAAAATCCTAAACCTCCACTAGTACCAATTCCTCCACGGCATCATCATCATCCGATCCATTACACACAAACTACCACCTATCACACTCCTCAAACTGCACCACAACCTAATCATGATCCCCAAAACTCAACCAATGATCACCACTACACCCATATCCCTGGAGTCCACCAAAGTAACCCCATATACGTGGAAACCTTACCCCACACTTCAAAACAAACCTTGTATATATCAGAATCCGCAGAGAAGGACCTGCTCATCAAGAACATGGCGGAAGAACTTAAAAGGCTTACAAGTCGAGTCTAAGGTGTTGAAGGTGGTAAAGACATCAAAGGTTTGAACTATGACGATTTGTGTATTCAGTCGGACGTAGAACTGTCAGAGGGTTACAGACCTCTTAAGTTCGAAATGGTCGACGAGGCAAGTGATCCAAAATTATATATGAGGACATACTGCGACAAGATCGTAGGGGTTGGTAAAGATGAAAGAATCTGCATAAAGCTATTCATGAGGAGCCTCACGGGAGACTCCCTATCCTGGTATATCAGTCAAAATCCAAAGAAATAGGTTAATTGGGTAAGCATGGCATCATATTTTATGGATCAATTCAGATTCAATACCGAGAATGCACCAGACGTCTTCTATATCTAGAATCTTAAGAATAAGCCAACAGAAACTTTCTGCGAGTGTGCTACTCGGTGGAGGTCAGAAGCTTCAAAAGTAAGGCCAGCACTAGAAGAAGAGCAAATGAACAAGTTCTTTGTCCGAGCCCAGGATCCGCCATATTACGAGAGGTTGATGGTTATTGAAAACCATACATTTTCCGTAATCATCAAATTGGGAGAAAGAATAGAAGAGGGAATTAAAAGCGGGATGGTAACAAATTTTGAGGCACTCCAGACTACGAACAAAGCCTTGCAGGGGGGTATATCTAAAAAGAAGGAAGTAGAGGCTGTGATGGTATCCCAAGGTCCGAAGTCTCCTCTCACATACCAAACACCCCCACCTACATATCAGCCTTCACCTCCAAGATATCAACAACCTGCTACCGCTTACCATACTTACAATGTTCAGCAAGCATATTACCACTCACCACCAGCCCGCCAAAATTACCAAAAACCCAAGCCAAATTTTGACCGTAGACTGCCTAGAGAATACACTCCTATTTCCGAACCCATCGACCAGTTGTATTAGATATTGAAAGCTGCCGGTTATGTCACTCCTATTCCCGCTGTTGCCATGGAAAATTCCTCTCAGTGGGTTAATCCAAACAAGACAAGTGCCTACCATTCGAGCATGAAGGGTCACACTATTGATGAATGTCTCACTCTGAAGGATAAGATCTAGAAATTAATTGACACCAAGGATATACAGGAAAAAGAGGCAGCACCTAATGTCCACAACAATCCCCTCCCAGATCACAAGGGCGAGGGGGTAAATGTAATAAAAACTGATGAAGAAAGGGATTCAGAAGGGTCAATCAGGATCATTGGGAAGGAGATGATCCCAAAATTCCTCCAGTCACTCTCACACCTATTGTGGTACAGATACAGTCACCGATTGAGGTTGAAGCGGTCGCACCAACTCCATTCGAGGTTGAAGTAACAACACTCTCAGCCACACAAACTCTTTTCGAAGTAGAAGTGACCAGACCACTCATCGTGATAGTAGCACCTACACCGTCCTTTAAGACCAATGCCATACCCTAGGACTACGTTGCAGAAGTGATAAGGAAAGGAAATGGGAAAATGGAGGAAACTGGGCAGCACAAGGTATGACAAGTACTAGTAGGGTTTACACGCCCAAGCATTTGGGGGGAACAAGTAATGAAGCCGTTTCCAAACAGCCTATCATTGAGACCGGCCCGGATGATCTTTGGAGAAAGGTGCAAGAAAGAGAGTATTCTATGGTTGATCATTTGAACAAAACCCCTGCTCAGATATCCATTCTATCACTATTGCAGAATTCTGAAGCACATATGAATGCATTGATGAATGTATTGAACGAGGATTATGTACCCAACAATATTACCAGTGTAGAGATGGCCAACATGGTATGAAAATTATTGGAAAGCCATAAGATCACTTTCCATAAAAATGAATTGTCGCCGGAAGGGTTGAGTCACAACAGGGTGCTGCATATCATAATGTAGTGCGAAGACAAATTCATTGCCAGGGTTTAGATAGATAGGGGTTCAAGTCTCAACATATGTCCATTGACTACTTTAAAGAGATTGGGTAAAGGTTTGCATGAAATACGAGCATGACCTATGAACGTGAAAGCATTCGATGGGTCTCAACAGGACACAATCGGAGAAACCAACATCTGTTTGCAAATGGGCCCAACTTGGTTTGATGTTGCATTCCGAGTGCTCGAGATATCCGCCTCACACAATCTGATGTTGGGATGACCTTGGATACACGCTGCTCGGGCCGTAGCTTCTACTCTTCATCAGGATGTGAAGTTCGAATAGAACCATCAAGAAGTGATCATTCATGGAGACAGGTGTAACCCAATTTACACAACCAGACTGTTCCGATTGTGGAGAATAGAAGGAAGTTGGGTGGAGAGACTTACCATCGCATTGAGCGTGTTAACGCGATCGAGAAGGATAAATGGTGGAGTAGCAAAATAGAGAGCATATTGGCATGGGCAGGATATGAACCTTATAAAGGGCTCAGAAAGAATCTCCAGGGTATCGCCAAACCAATACAGCTAAAGCGTCACGTCACAACCTTCGGACTTGGATATCAGTATACCTGGAACGAGTGTCAGAATTAGTCTCCACCATGGCGTGGTCCTTATTACCCTCTTGAGCAACTGATACCACATTTGAGCCAATCCTTCCATCAGGCCAATACGATGTGTAGATCTGGAGACAATGAAATTCTAGCCAGTTTAAGGAGTCTATTCTTAGAAGATGAAGATATGGACTGCAACGTAATAGTTGTGGAGGAGGAGGATGGGGAGAAGGAAGGCCTCGTTATCCAGACAGTGGAGAAGGGAGTTGTTCTCAGGATTTGGACTGCCACACCATCAAGGGCCCGCCGAGTTTCGTGGTTGCCTGGATGCTTGCATCACTTACCTTGAAAACAATTTTTATGAGCATTTTTATACATTTTTCAGTATTTTGTTATTTTGCTTTGAAATAATTGTTTGAATCGTTAAAAAATCACTTTTGTTTGACATTTTGGTACTTATAAACGGCTTGCTATTTTATTATTTATTATTATCCTTTATACTTTTCTCTCTACATCGTTATTATTACTTATCTTGATGAACCAACAACTATGACATGTAACGAGACAACACAACATAAGGATAGTGGCTCAGAGGAAGTAGAAGAAGAGGATATAATACCTGAGGAAATTGTCAGAGAAGTGGAAAATTTTGAGAACAAGCCTAAGTCCAATCTGGACGAAACCGAGATAGTCAACTTGGGAGATTCCGAAACAATCAAAGAAATTAGCATAAGCATTCACTTGTCACAACCAAAGAAACAAGAATACACTCATTTCCTGAAATAATATAAAGATATATTCGCATAGTCTTATGATGATATGACTGGTTTGAGAACATCTATAGTGGCTCATAAGCTACCTACCAACCCGATGTGTCCGCCGGTAAAGGAGAAGCTCAGAAAGTTCAAGCCAGATATGACTCTATAAATCAAATAAGAAGTCACCAAGTAGATCAAAACTAAGGTTCTCAGAGTGGTTGAATATCCGACTTGGCTGACCAACATCGTGCCAGTTCCGAATAATGATGGGAAAGTTAGAGTATGCATCGATTATCAAGACCTAAACAGAGCAAGTCCCAAAGATGATTTCCAATTAACCAACATACACATATTGATCGACAATTGTGCCAACCATGAACTCTAGTCTTTCGTGGATTGCTTCGCGGGATATCATCAGATCTGGATGGATGAAGAGGATGCCAAAAAGACGGCTTTTATTACACCATGTGGGGTGCACTACTATAAAATGAAGTCGTTTGGTCTAAAGAATGCTGGGGCCACTTATATGAGAGCCATGACAACTATTTTACACGACATGATACACACACAGATAAAGGTATATGTGGATGATGTCATCATCAAATCTAATAAGGGTACATATCATATAGCAGATTTGAGAAAAATCTTTGATCGGCTTCAGAAGTATAATTTGAAACTGAATCCCACAAAATGAATCATCAGCCGCCGAGGAATTGAGCTAGACCCATCAAAGGTCAAGGCTATCCAGGATTTGCCATCTCCAAAGAACAAGAAAGACGTGATGAGTTTCTTGGGGCGTCTTAATTATATTAGTCGCTTCATAGCCCAATCAACCGTGATCTATGAACCGATTTTCAAAATGTTAAAGAAGGATGACGCCACAAGTTGGACTGAAGACTGCCAGAAAGCTTTCGACAAAATCAAGGAATATTTATCCACACCACCAATCCTAGTCCAGCCGGAACCTGGTAGACAACTGCTACTCTATATGTCTGTACTAGATGGAGCTTTCGTTGTGCCTTGGGACAACACGACGAGATGGGGAGGAAAGAGCATGCCATATACTATTTGAGTAAGAAGCTCACACCCTACGAAGCACGATACTCTTTGCTAGAACGCACCTGCTGTGCTCTGACATGGATAGCTCAGAAATTGAGACACTACTTCTGTGCCTACACCACATATCTCATATCAAGGATAGATCCTCTGAAGTACATCTTCCAGAAACCCATGCCTACAGGGAAGATGGCAAAATGGCAGATTCTGTTGAGTGAATTTAACATCGTCTATGTGACTTAGAAGGCGATTAAGGGACATGCATTAGCAGATCATCTTGCAGAAAATCTTGTAGGATGAGAATACGAATAGCTAAAAACATATTTTCCCTATGAATAAGTATCATTTGTAGGGGAATATATTGCAGAAACCTACGATGGCTGGAAACTGTCTTTCGATGGGGCTGCAAATTTCAAAGGAGTGGGTATTGGAGTTGTTTTGGTATCAGAGAGAGGTCAACATTATTCGGTATCCGCAAAATTTAAATTCTCCTGCACCAATAATATGGCAGAATATGAGGCTTGCATCTTTCGGCTAAGTTTGGCCATTGATATTAGTATCCAGGAATTATTGGTAATTGGTTATTCAGATATTCTAGTACATCAAGTCCTAGGAGAGCGGGCTACAAAGAATACCAAAATATTACCCTATCTATATCATGTGCAAAAGTTGATGAAGAGGTTCACAAAGATAGAGTTCAGGCATGTCTTGAAAATCCAGAATGAGTTCGGAGATGCATTGGCCAATCTATCTACCATGATACAACACCAGGACAAGAATTTCATCGACCCTATTCCGGTGAGGATTCATAATCAACCAGCTTATTGTGCTCATGTTGAAGAAGATACAAATGTGAACCTGTGGTTCCATGATATCGAGGAATACTTGGCAAAAGGAAATTAATCGTAGCACGCAAATCATACTCAAAAATGCATGCTCCGATATTATCCAACCATTTCTTCCAAAGTGGAGGAATGTATTGACGCCAAAGAAGCTTCCAAACTTCTTGAAGAGATACATGCCAGAACTTGCGGACCACACATGAACGATTTCATTTTAGCTAAGACGATACTGAGAGCAGACTATTTTTGGATGACTATGGAAACGAATTACATCAGGTATGTCCAGAAGTGTCATCACTGCCAAATACATGCAAATATGATACGGGTGCCGCCAAATGAACTCAATGCAACAAGTGCACCTTGGAAATTTGGTGCATGGGGAATGGATGTCAACGGTCCAATCGAGCTCGTTGCTTCAAACAGGAATAGGTTCATTTTAGTGGCCATAGACTACTTCACAAAATGGGTTGAGGCAGCATCCTAAAAAGCTGTAACCAAGAAAGTCGTCGCATATTTTGTTAGAGATCATATTGTTTGCCGATTCGGGGTGCCGGAATCCATCATCACCGACAATGCCGCCAACCTCAATAGTGACTTAATGAAATCTAAGTGTGAAACATTCAAAATCAAGCACAGGAATTCCACAACATACATGCCTCGAATGAACGGAGTCGTGGAGGCCGCCAACAAGAATATCAAGAAAATATTGAGAAAGATGGTAGAAAATCACAAACAGTGGCATGAGAAATTACCATTTGCCTTATTGGGTTATTGTACCACAATCCACACATCAACCGGGGAAACTCCTTATTTTTTGGTCTACGGTACTGAAGCTGTCATTCTTGCGAAGCTCGAAATCCCTTCCTTAAGAATTATACAAGAAGTTGAACTTAGTGATGTAGAATGGATAAAAGTCGTTACGAGAAACTAGCTCTCATTGACGGAAAAATAATGAATGCAGTGTGCCATGGTCAACTTTATCAGAATAGAATATCCAAAGCTTTCAACAAAAGGGTCAAACCTAGACAGTTCGCACCGAGGCAGCTGGTGTCGAAGCGGATCTTCCCACATCAAGATGAGGTCAAAGGGAATTTTCACCCAATTGGCAAGGGCCCTACATTTTCGTAGAGCACTAACAGGAGGAGCACTCATACTCACAGAAATGGACGGAGAAATTTGGCCAAAGCATATCAACTAAGAAGCAATCAAAAGATATTATGTTTACATTGCTTGCGTTTCTTCATATGATGTAATTGAACTACGCTTGGACTGATTCCCGTTTAAGAGGGGATACATAGGCAGCCCTGTGGGTTCGGTCACAATTCAATGAAGTTTTCATTTTCCCCACAATCAGAAACTAAGGCAGAATTTTGAGGAGGGCCCTCAAAGTTTGGGAGCAAGTCCAGTCACCTTCGTCATACGCAGAACGGTCAAACAATCACCTATTAAACTGGGGCAAAGCAGGATCTCGATACAGAGAAGAGTAAAGCAAAGCAAGCAGGCAAAGGAACGAACCAACCTTCCCCACAAAACTCACAATTGTTCTTTGGATGCAGGAACAAGGAATATTGGCAAATATGTACACACGTCAAAATCACTATCTTTATAAACGACAAAGCTGCCAAACGCAAACATATCTCCAACTAAGAAGTACTCTGCAAACAATCATTATCTTTTCTTCACATAAGGCTAAGCATTGCGTCCTTAATTGCATGAGACTAAGCATTGTCTGCCTCTTGCATGAGGCTGAACCCTGCCTCCTCCTTGCATGAGACTAAGCATTGTCTCTATTTTGCATGAGACCGAGCATTGTCTCCATCTTGCATGAGGCTAAGCCCTACCTCCTCCTTGCATGAGACTAAGCATTGTCTCCATTTTGCATGAGACTTAGCATTGTCTCCATCTTGCATGAGGCTAAGCCCTGCCTCCTCCTTGCATATGATTAAGCAATGTCTCCATTTTGCATGATACTAAGCATTGTCTCCATTTTGCATAAGACGAAGCATTGTCTCCATCTTGCATGAGACTAAGCATTATATCCATTTTGCATGATACTAAGCATTATCTCCATCTTGCATGAGGTTAAGCCCTGCCTCTTCTTTGCCTGAGACTAAGTATTGTCTCCCATTTTGCATGAGGCTAAGCCCTGCCCCCTCCTTGCATGATGATGTGTGGCTATAATTTATGGTTTAACGCATTATGTGCCTTACATTTTATGTGCTTTAATGGTAAAAATACTCCTCGTTTGAGCATAATAGAGTCTATTTCATGTGTAGGTGAATTGGATATGGAATCCAAGCAAAATGGATGCATAAACGTCGAAAATGCGCTCAAGAATTAAAAGGAGAGACCAGGCTTTATCCTGGCGAGGCCAGCATAAAGCCAGGCTGACCCTGGCCTTAGCCAGGCATTTTCCATCTAAAGCTAGGCTGACCCTGGCGTTTTCCAGGCATTTTCCATGTAACGCCAGGCCCAATTAGAGCTTTAAAGGCTTTAAGTGTTTCATGGTTTGATTAGAAGTAACCTACACATTTAGGGATTTTCCCAAAATATATAAATAGACCCAAAAACACAACTTTGAAGGACTTTTGCCATTGGAGACAAGAGGAGATCGTGGAACACTACTCAGAAGATCAAAACATTGATTTTTACATCCTTTATTCCTTACTCTGTAATTTAATTATGCAAGTTATTTTGGATTTGATTACTACGATCATGAGTAGCTAATTTATTTAGTCTAAGGTTTTGGTGGAACCCATTTAGGATGAACTTATTGTTATATTAATATAGTTTGCTTGATTTTTATCTCTATTTGTTCAACTACATTCTTGTTGTAGTTGATTGAAGGGCCCTCAATTAGTTGTTCCTATTTAGTGTGTATCTACTCGAGAGAGAGTGCATATTTAGGTAATTATTGAATAACATCACTCCCTAAGTATAGGAGATATCCATAACCGAGGGTTTAAAGGTTGGATTAGAGATAAAAATACCTTGGGTGCAATCTAAAGTGAACTATAATACAAGTTAGCTAGCGTAGCTTGAGAGAGTGCGTCTAGTATATTATCATAATTACTCAAGAGAGATTTATGATGGCCTGAGTGTTCATTATTGATAGAGATAATTAGTCCAAACTATAGGAAATATACAAGAAGAGATTCCATCAATGGAGGAAACCATAACCTTAAATCCTTATCGCATCTGCTTACACCTCAATATTAGTTGTCTTTTAGTTTATTTAATTTCATTCAGATGTAGTAGTAAAAATACCGAAAAGTGATATTCATAACCTTTGGGAAATTGATTATTGAGAATCGAGTAGTCTAACAACAATAATTGATATGTTAATTCCCTGTGGAATTCGACTCTGGGCTAAACACTCAGATTATATTTGCAACGCCCGGTTAGTATTTTTATAAGACACAACTGAGCATGATCAAATTTTGGCGCCGTTGCCGGGGAGTTAACTGTGTTATCAATTAGAGTTGGAAGAAATACAAAATTCTTAAGTGTAGTCAATTTTCATCACTTTCATTCTATACATTGGAATTTTAATGTGTGCTAACTTGGTTCTTCTTTTATATGACTGGGCACAGGACACGGTGGAGAATTTGGCCACGACAATAGTAGTCCCACAAATATAGGTTGAATCTTTTCAGATCACGAACAACATGTTGCACTTGTTGTAGAACAAGGGACTATTTTCGGGGTCGAACATTGAGGATCCTCTATCAGCTTGTCTCATGAACCTAGATGAAGCTAATGGAGAAGACTTGGAAGAGTGGGTACTTGCTCTTGAAGGCCAAGGTTTTTGGAAAAGGGAGCTCAAATTTGAGCCTTTGCACTTAGAGGGAAGAAAGACACATCCAGCCAAGATTGAGGAGTTACAAAAATGTGAGGAGGTGGTAGTGGAGAAGGCCAGAGTAGAACACCAACAATCAATCAAACTAGATTTTTAGGATGTGAATGTTGTAGAAGAGATACTAGCGTTAACCAAGGACATTGATGATACGTATTTAGTTGACTCTAGTGTTATTAGTGTTGAGGATGTTGACAATCCTAAAGTTTATGTAGTTGAGTGCATTGGTACACACTCCAAGCCTTTTTCCACATTGTGTTTGGATGATGATATGAAAGTAGAGTCATCCAAGCTACTTGAGGAGTCAAGGAATAAGGAACAAGAAACCTACACTCTTGAAATTTTCTTGCCAGAAAGTCGGGAATACACATCTCATCCAAAGGCCAAGAAGTGCAGAATACTACATTATTTTATTGGGCCAGTCAGATTTGTTCCACCACCCCATGAGCATGATCATAGAGAAAAATCAAAACTTGGGGTCCGATTCATAAGTTCAAAGTGGAGGCATAAAGTGATTCACGTCGTGCTGCGACGTTAAATCAAGCGCTTGTTGGGAGGCAACTCATCTTTACTGCTTTTTTTTATTTTTATTTTTTATTATTTTTGTATTATATTATTTTGTAGTGTCGATTTTTGGATTTTTTTAGGAGCATGGAAAGCAAAGCTATTGGAAGGATGCAACAACAAACCATTGGTTGGAACTAAGTGTGAGGTACCCGCACGAAGGACCAGGCCTTAGAGAAGTCTGAGTACCCCATGAGATGCTAGTGCTTCGGCCTTTGGTCTACCAGGAAGTTTCTTTTACCCTCTTGTATGTATGGGTGTTCATTGGAGACAATGCACAATTTTAAGTGTGGGGTGAGGAGATGACTTTCTATGTTATTTAGTTGTGTTAGTTTAATGGAATAATTTTGTTTTTTACAAAAATAGAAAAGATTGGACTTTTCTCGACGATGGATCTATTAGACAATTTTTTTGAGGGATTTAAATATAAAGAAAAAAAAGATTTTCTTTTGTTAGGTAGTGTAACAATTCCTCCTTGGTTTTTTTTGTGCCGCTGTTCTTTTTCAAGGGTTTTATTTGGACCGGGTGTAGTTAGTTTTTTTAGGAATATGAGCCATTGTGTTGTGTTTTGAAGTGAAGCAATATCTCTTGACTTTGTTATGCCTTGAGAATAGTGAGTACTTTGGTTGTGACTCTTAGGCTCAGTTTTTGACTCTTGTATAAGTACCTTAAATTGTATAAGCTTAACTTTGCTTAACTGCTTTGACTAGAGTGTCTTGATGAATCCAATCCTGAGTGAGTTATGTGCCATGTGTGTGTGAGGTTTGGGTGTTATTGTGTGCATTGCATTTGATGCCTAGAACTTGCCCCGTGTGTTTGCAAAGCGAAATTGTAGTTTTGTTAAGTCTTGGAAGTGATATAGGCGTTTCTTTTTTTATCCAACTATGTATATTTTACCCGCCTAATTGTTATGTATCGTAGTTAACCCCTTTGAGCCTGTAATCTTGTTTCTTTGGCAACCACATTACAAGACTTACCCATTTGTTTGAATTAACTATCTATTTGAACCTTTTAACCTCTCATGAGCACTTGAATTGTTATGAACTATGTAAATGTTAAAGTGTGGGGTGGTTGGTTTGGCTTTTGAGTGGAACTAATAAAATAAGGAGAAAGGTGCACTGTTTTAAAAAGGTAAGAGTCACTTGAATTAAAAAAAGGAAAAAAGAGTTGTATTGTTGTGAAAAACAAAATAATCCTTGATAAGTGGTGACTCTTGATGTAATTGTGCTTAAAGAAGTATGGGGTAATAACATTGATGTGAAGCAGGAGTTTGGTTTGACATAAGTATGGGGTTTGAATGTTAAAGTATATGTATTAAAGTGCTTAGGGAGGTGTAGTCACTCTTATATCTAAATGTATCCTACCCGTCCCGCAGCCTACATTACAACCAAATAAAGTCCTACTTGATCCTAGACTGAATGAGCTCGATTAGTAGAGTAGTACACTACGGGCAAGCCTATGGTGCATCTTTTGTGGCACATGAATGTTATTTCTGAGAGTGAGTGAATTCTTTCTATCTTAAGTTCCTATGTGTTCTTAAATTTTATTGTGTGGAACTACTCTCTTTTGTTGTCTGAGGGCACTTGATTCATGAAGAAAAGGTAATCCTTGACCTCTATGTTAGAGTAAGTGGGTGAGTTGTGAATAATGTGTGGTACTTGTGAGTCAAATCATGAGGTGAAGATGTTAAGCTTTTATGCTTAGTCTATTTTAAATATTCTTGGTGTGATGAGTTAGGAGAATTGCTTTAAAAGGCCGTGTCTATATAAAGTGTGTTTAATTGCTCGAGGACGAGCAAATGTATAAGTGTGGGGTATTGATGTGTGGCTATAATTCATGGTTTAATGCATTATGTGACTTACATTTTATGTGCTTTAATGGTAAAAATACACCTCGTTTGAGCATAATGGAGTCTATTTCATGTGTAGGTGAACTGGAGATGGAAGTCGAGCTAAATGGATGCATAAACGTCGAAAATGCGCTCAAGATTTAAAAGGAGAGACCAGGCTTTATCCTGGCGAGGCCAGCATAAAGCCAGCCTGACCCTGGCCTTAGCCAGGCATTTTCCATCTTAAGTCAGGCTGGCCCTGGCATTTTCCAAGCGTTTTCCATGTAACGCCAGGCCCAAGTTCAGGCCCAATCTGAGTTTTAAAGGCTTTAAGGGTTTCCCGGTTTGACTAGAAGTAACCTACACGTTTAGGGCTTTTCCCAAACCATATAAATAGACCAAAAACACAACTTTGAATAACTTTTGCCATTGGAGACAAGAGGAGATCGTGGAACACAACTCAGAAGATCAAAACATTGAGTTTTTACATCCTTTATTCCTTACTCTGTAATTTAATTATGCAAGTTATTTTGGATTTGATTACTACGATCATGAGTAGCTAATTTATTTAGTCTAAGGTTTTGGTGGAACCCGTTAAGGATGAACTTATTGTTATATTAATATAGTTTGCTTGATTTTCATCTCTATTTGTTCAACTACGTTTTTGTTGTAGTTTATTGAAGGGCCCTCAATTAGTTGTTCCTATTTAGTGTGTATATACTCGAGAGAGAGAGTGCATATTTAGGTAATTGTTGAAGAACATCACTCCCAAAATATAGGAGAGATCCATAACTGAGGGTCTAAAGGTTGGATTAGAGATAACGATACCTTGGGTGCAATATAAAGTAAACTATAATACAAGTTAGCTAGCGTAGCTCGAGAGAGTGCGTCTAGTAGATTATCATAATTACTCGAGAGAAATATATGACAGCCTGTGTAACGACCCGGTCGGTCGTTTTGAAAGTTAGCGCCTCGATCCTCTAATAACTACTTCTCCCATGCCTTATTATGTTAATGGAACTTGTCGGAGCGTTGGGTGGTGAAATTTGGAGTGATTTAGGACACATAGTCCTTTAATGTGAATTTCAGCTTTAGAAACTGGACCGTAGCTAGAGCTGTATGAAGACGGATTTGGAATGGAATTCCGTCGACTCCGTTAGCTCCGTGGAGTGATTCCGCAACTAGAAGCGTGTTCGGAATGTGTTTTCGAGGTCGGTTGTAGATTCAGGCTTGAATTGGCGAAAGCTAGAATTTTGGCGATTTCGACCGACAGGTAAGATTTTGATATCGGACTCAGAATGGAATTTTGAAAGCGACAACTGGTCCGAAATGTCATTTATGACTTGTGTGCAAAATTTGAGGTCATTCGAACGAGTTTTGACGTGTTTCAGCGTCGAATGTGAATTCTTGAAAATTCCTAAGTTCTTAAGCTTGAATCTATGCATATTTGACAATTTTGATGTCATGGGACGTGCTTTAGGACTCGACCAAGTTTGAATGAGGTATTAGGGTCGGTTGGTGGTTTTGGTTGAGGTCCCGGGGGCCTCGGGTTTGTTTCGGGGGTTCAAACGGACACTTTTGGCCAAAAGGCCTTAGCTGGTTTTGTTGGTTTTTCACTAGCAGTGATTTCTTCTCCGCGATCGCAGGTTTTCCCCCGCGATCGCATAGAGTCATCTGGGGAGGCACGTGAGTTGTTCTTCGCGATCGCAAAACACTATCCGCGATCGCATAGCTCTATTTCGTTGTCCTCCGCGATCGAAGGCGTTGGCACGCGATCACATAAGTCTGCTTCCAGAAGGTCCGCGATCGCAGACCTCCTATCGCGATCGCATAGGTCAAATTGTGGGTGAACATTTATTACTCTCCGCAATCGCATAGTAGAAACCCCTGGGCAGAATGCTAAAAGCCTATTTCGAGGGTTAAAGCCTATTTTAACCATTTTTGAATTGTGGGAGCTCGGGAGAGGCGGTTTTTGAGGGAATTTTCACCTGAGAATTTTAGGTAATTGATTTCTAACCATCATAGGTTAATTTCCATGATTCTAATCTTAAATTCCACCCTTAAATTCAAGATTTTTGAGTAGAAATTTGGGAATATTGGAAGAAACTTCTTAGACCAAATTTTGAGTTTTTGATTGGGTATTTGACCCCCGATTTGAGAGTTTTTCATATTGTTAGACTCGTGAGTGAAAGGGTTCGGAAAACGTAAATTTTATCTGAATCCGAGATGTGGGCCCGAGGGGCATTTTGGTCAATTTTTCTAATTTCGCGTATTAGTTCCGAATTAAGTAGTTAGTTTGAATTCTTGAAATGATATTTACATTATGCAATCAAATTGAATAGATTCAGGGCACCCGGAGTTGGATACTCGTGGCAAAAGTGTGATTATTGGTTGATTTGCACAGTCGAGGTAAGTGGCTTGCCTAATTTTGTGTTGGGGAATTTCCCTTAGGCAGTTATAACTGATTTTTGATATAAAAAAACCCCTTGTACGTGAGGTGACGAGTACGTGCACGAGATATTTTCACTAATTCCATTGTTTCCTTCTATGACATACTTCATCTTCAATTCCTATTATTCCTGTTGTTGGTTTACTGAGTAGTGACTTAAGATTTTATAAAGTCAAACAATTTTACCTGGTTTTCCACTCGTCACTATTATTTGAAACTGGTTTAAGTACTTTACTCTATATTTTCCAACTGTTTTTCCTAGACTTTTGAACTATGCTATATCCGAAATACGTATCGCATTACATATTTACATTGGGACTGCGGGCTATGACCTGATACTTTCCCTCGCATTGCATTGCATATTTACATTGGGAATGCGAGCTATGACCTGAGACTTTCCCTCGCATCGCATATTTACATTGGGACTGCGGGCTATGACCTGAGACTTTCCCTCGCATCGCATTGCATTGCATATTTACATTGGGAATGCGGGCTATGACCTGAGACTTTCCATTGCATTTCATATTTACATTGGGAATGCGGGCTATGACCTGAGACTTTCCATTGCATTGCCTTGCATATTTACATTGGGACTGCAGGCTGAGAGACTTTCCCCTGTATTGCAGTGCACGACTATCTACTGATTCATATGTTGTGCGGAGCTGAGATTTATTACATTCGTTCCTTCCGGTTCACTTTACTTTCCGTTAATTATTACTGCCTTACTTAACTATTACTTATATCTGTTTATTTTTGCAAACTCAGTAGATCCGCAACCTGACCTCGTCACTACATGACCAGGGTTAGGCTTGGCACTTACTGAGTACCGAATGTGGAGTATTCACGCCCTTTCCTGCGCATGTTTTCCCCATGTGCAGATCCAGGTACCGGTACATAGCGCTTCGGCTAGGAGTACCAAGGCAGCATTCTTGGAGACCGCGAGGCAATTCTGCCGCGTCCGCAGAATCCCACATGTCCCCGTCTACTCCATCACAGACTTAGTAGATAGCCAGATATAGATTTCATTTTTCCGTTGTATAGAGATTACTTGTGTAAAGCTTGTGATTGTGATATTCCCGGTTTTGGGAAAAGTAAAAGTTATAGCAGCCGAGCGACTAGCTCTTAGTATTATTGTTTCTTTACTGTTTCTATTTCTGTTTCGTCTTACTTCCGAGATTGTTAGGCTTACCTAGTCGTAGAGACTAGGTGCCGTCGCGAGACCGTTCAGAGGGTAAAACGGGTCGTGACAAGTTGGTATCAGAGCGTCTAGGTTCATAGGAGTCACAATCACAAGCCGGTGTATTATAGTCTCGCAGATCGGTGCGGAGATGTCCGTATCTATCCTCGGAAGGCTATGTAACTGTTAAGAAAAATCATATTTCTTGGAATCCCTTATCGTGCTAGTTATTGTCATCAAAACTCTTAAACTCTATTATATTCTTGCTTACAGATGGTTCATACTTGTACCAGGCGTATTGATGACCAGGCACCCGAGCCCCCAGCCAGAGCCACCAAAGGCAGGGGCCGGGGCAGGGGACGAGCACGTGGTGCAGCCTATCAGTGGTGGCATGCTTTTGAGCTTAGTAGTCTGGACGAGGCAGCCTCACTTACTTGGGCTCAGTTTTCGGAGATGTTCCTACTCAAGTTTGTCCCTTAGAGTCTCAGGGATGCTTGGCGTGTAGAGTTTGAGCAGCTACGCCAGGGTACTATGACTGTGTCGGAGTATGCAGTCAGTTTCAGTGACTTGGCACGTCATGCACCAGCTTTGGTTTCTACTACAGAGAAAGAGTCTGATGCTTTGTTGAGGGGCTCAATACCAGTATTCGGACTAGTATGGCTATAGAACTAGAGACATATATCACTTACCAGCAGGCCGTGAGCATTGTCCGGAGGATTGAGAGTATGTTAGCCCGGGACAGGGAGGAGAGAGAGGCCAAGAGGTCTCGAGAGACTGGTCACTTTTCAGGAGCCCGTGCACCTACAACACGCTTTGGTAGGGGTTTTGTGAGTCGCCCCGTTCATTCAGCTCTACCAGCAGCCAGTGGTATTCCAACTCCTCCAAGACCTAGGGATCCTTATTATGCACCACCAGTATCTCAGGTGCCACCTGCTCGAGGTGCTATCACTGGCCAGCCCAGCAGGCCAGTTCAGAGTCAGCAGCAGCAGCCACTTTCTCAGAGGGGTTGCTTTGGGTGTGGTGACCCTCATCACAAGATCAGAGATTGCCCCAGAGCTAGGAAGGGTGCACCACCTCAGACTTATCAGGTTCCACGACTTCCACCAAGTCCTCCATCTATACTTCCAGCCCCAGCTGCTACCCCACCATCTCAGGCAGCTCGAGGCGGAGCTCGGGGAGGCCGAGGTCGTCCTAGAGGGGGTCAGGCCAGGTATTAGGCCCTTCCAGCCAGATCCGAGGCCATTGCTTCCAATTCAGTCATAACAGGTAATGTCCACGTTTGTTATAGGGATGCATCGGTATTATTTGACCCAGGCTCGACATATTCATATGTGTCTTCTTATTTTGCCTCACATTTGGGGATATCTCGGGATTCTTTGAGTTCCCCCGTTTATCTTTATACTCTTGTGGGATATTCTCTTGTTGTGGACAATGCATATTGGTCGTGTTTGATCGTTATCAGTGGTTTTGAGACCAGGGCTGATCTATTATTACTCTCTATGGTAGATTTCGACGTTATCTTGGGTATGGACTGGTTGTTTCCCTACTATGCTATTCTTGATTGTCACGCCAAGAGCGTGACGCTGGCTATGCCAGGATTACCGAGGTTAGAGTGGAGAGGTTCCTTAGAGTACACTCCCCGCCGAGTCATTTCTTTCCTTAAGGCCTAGCGAATGTTGGGAAAGGGGTGCGACACATATTTGGCTTATGTGAGGGATGTTAGTACTGAGACCCCTACAGTTGAGTCAGTCCCAGTTGTGAGGGACTATCCTGATGTTTTTCCAGGTGATTTTCCGGGTATGCCGCCCGACAGAGACATTGATTTTGGCATTGATTTGTTGCCGGGCACTCATCCCATTTCCATTCCTCCCTATCGCATGGCTCCTCCTGAGTTGAAGGAGCAGTTGCAGGAGTTGCTTGACAAAGGTTGCCCAGTGTATCACCTTGGGGTGCTCCGGTGTTATTTGTGAAGAAAAAGGATGGTTCGACGCGTATGTGCATCGACTAGCGGCAACTGAATAAGGTGACAATGAAGAACAAATACCCATTGCCCCACATTGATGATTTATTTGACCAGTTACAGGGTCCCTAGGGTGTTCTCCAAGGTTGATCTTCGTTCGGGCTATCATCAGTTGAAGATTCGGGAGCCGAATATCCCGAAGACTACATTCAGGACCAGATATGGCCACTATGAGTTCCTTGTTATGTCATTTGGGCTTACCAATGCCCCAGCAACCTTCATGCACCTGATGCACAACGTATTTCGGCCATATCTTGATACTTTCATCATCGTATTCATTGACGACATCCTGGTATATTCTCAATCACGGGAGGACCATGAGCAGCACTTGAGGATCGTGCTTCAGACCTTGAGAGAGAAGAAGTTGTATGCCAAATTCTCTAAGTGTGAATTTTGGCTTGATTTTGTGGCATTCTTAGGCCATGTGGTATCTTCGGATGGGATCAAGGTAGATCCAAAGAAGGCGGAGGCAGTGCAGAGTTGGCCTAGACTGTCTTCAGCTACTGAGATTCGCAGTTTCCTCGGTTTGGCCGGGTATTATCACCGTTTTGTGGAGGGATTTTCATCGATTTCAGCACCCATGACTAGATTGACCTAGAAGGGTACACCTTTTATATGGACTAGGGAGTGTGAGGAGAGCTTTCATAATCTCAAGACAGCCCTGACTACAACTCCAGTGTTAATATTACCCACAGGTTTGGGGTCCTATAGAGTCTATTGTGACGCTTCGAGGATTGGCCTAGGAGCAGTGTTGATGCATGACAATAGGGTGATTGCCTACGCGTCCAGACAGTTGAAGGTGCACGAGAAGAACTACCATGTGCATGATCTTGAGTTGGCAGCGATTGTTCACGCCCTGAAGATATGGCGTCATTATTTATACGGGGTTCCTTGTGAGATCTTCACGGATCATCGGAGTTTGCAGCACATTTTCAGGAAGAAAGATCTCAATTTGCGCTAGCATAGGTGGTTGGAGTTGCTCAAGGATTATGACATCACTATATTATACCACCCGGGGAAGGCCAATGTGGTGGCCGACGCCTTGAGTCGCCGGGCGGAGAGTTTGGGTATCTTGGCATATCTTCGTGCAGCGGAGAGGCCCTTAGACTTGGATGTTCGGTCCTTAGCCAGTCAGTTTGTGAGACTGGATCTTTCTGAGCCTCACCGGGTATTGGCTTGTGTCGTTGCTTGATCTTCTCTTTATGAACGCATTCGGGAGCGCCAATATGATGATCCCGACCTTCAAGCTCTTCGGGATAGAGTTCAGCGGGATGGTGTCAGGGATATGACCATAGGTGATGATTGTGTGTTGAGGCTGCATGATCGTATTTCTGTGCCCGATGTAGATGGACGTCGGGAGTTGATTCTTGAGGAGGACCATAGCTCGCGGCACTCCATTCATCCCGGTACCGCGAACATGTACTAGGATCTGAGACAGCACTATTGGTGACAGAGGATGAAGAAGAATATAGTGGAGTTCGTAGCCAGATGCCTCAATTGTCAGCAGGTCAAGTGTGAGCATCAGAGACCAGGAGGGTTACTTCAGCAGATTAGGCTTCCAGAGTGGAAGTGGGAGCGGATCACCATGGACTTTGTGGTTGGACTTCCTCGGACTTTGGGGAAGCATGATGCTATTTGGGTGATTGTGGACCGGCTGACCAAATCAGCCCACTTCATCCCACTGTTGACTACATATTCATCAGAGAGGTTGGCCCAGATCTACATTCGGGAGATAATCCGGTTACACGGTGTACCGGTATATATTATATCAGATCGAGGTCCTAAGTTCACCTCTCACTTTTGGAGAGCCTTGCATAGTGAGTTGGGTACCCAGATTGATCTCAATACCGTATTTCACCCCCAGATGGACGGACAGTCCGAGCGCACGATTCATATTCTTGAGGATATGCTTCGTGCCTGTGTGATGGATTTTGGAGGGTCGTGGAATCGATTCTTTCCTCTTGCAGAGTTTTCCTATAACAACAGCTACCAGTCCAGCATTCAGATGGCGTCGTTTAAGGCTTTGTATGGTAGGCGGTGTAGGTCTCCAGTGGGATGGTTTGAGCCGGGTGAGGCCATATTGTTGGGTACAGATTTGGTCAAGGATGCCCTGGACAAGGTGAAGGTGATTTAAGAGAGACTTCGCGCCGCTCAGTCTAGGCAGAAGAGTTATGCGGACCGGAGAGTTCGTGACTTAGCATTTATGACTGGTGATCGAGTTTTGCTTCGAGTATCGCCTATCAAGGGCGTCATGATATTTGGGAAGAAGGGTAAGCTGAGTCCGAGGTTCATTTACCCTTTTGAGGTGTTGCAGCGGGTTGGGGAGGTTGCTTATGAGCTGGTCTTGCCTCCCAATCTCGCAGGAGTTCATCCGGTATTCCACGTTTCCATGCTCCGGAAGTATCACGGGGACCCGACCCATGTTTTGGGTTTCAGCTCAGTCTAGTTGGACAAGGATCCATCATATGTTGAGAAGCATGTGGCTATATTGGACAGGCAGGTCAAGAGGCTCAGATCGAAGAATATTGCCTCAGTCAAGGTTCAGTGAAAGGGTCATCCGGTCGAGGAGGCGACTTGGGAGACCAAGAAGGACATGCGGAGTCAGTACCCTCATCTTTTCACAGCTTCATGTATGTTTCTATACTCGTTCAAGGACGAACGATTTTCTTAAGAGGGGGAGAATGTAATGACCCGGTCGGTCGTTTTGAGAGTTAGCGCCTCGATCCCCTAATAACTGCTTCTCCCATGCCTTATTATGTTAATGGAACTTGTCGGAGCGTTGAGTGGTGAAATTTGGAGTGATTTAGGACACATAGTCCTTTAATGTGAATTTCAGCTTTAGAAATCAGACCAGAGCTAGAGTTTTATGAAGACGGATTCGGAATGGAATTCCGTCAACTCCATTAGCTCAGTTGAGTGATTCCGGGGTTAGGAGCGTGTTCGGAATGTGTTTTCGAGGTCGATTGTAGATTTAGGCTTGAATTGGCGAAAGTTAGAATTTCGGCGATTTCGGCCGATAGGTGAGATTTTGATATCTGACTCGGAATGGAATTCTGAAAGCGATAGCAGGTCCGGAATGTCATTTATGACTTGTGCGCAAAAGTTGAGGTCATTCGGACGCGTTTTGACGTGTTTCGGTGTCGAATGTGAATTCTTGAAAATTCCTAAGTTCTTAAGCTTGAATCTATACATATTTGACTATTTGATGTCATGGGACGTGTTTTAGGACTCGACCAAGTTTGAATGAGGTATTAGGTTCGGTTGGTGGTTTTGGTTGAGGTCCCGGGGGCCTCGGGTGTGTTTCGGGGGTTCAAACGGACCCTTTTGGCCAAAAGGACTTAGCTGGTTTTGCTGGTTTTTCACCAGCAGTGATTCCTTCTCCGCGATCACAGGTCTTCCCCCGCGATCGCATAGAGTGATCTGGGGAGGCACGTGAGTTTTTCTTCGCGATCTCAGAACACTATCCGTGATCGCATAGCTGTGTTTCGTTGTCCTCCGCGATCGCAGGCGTTGGCACGCAATTACATAAGTCTGTTTCCAGAAGTTCCGCGATCGCAGACCTCGTGTCGCAATCGCATATGTCAAATTGTTGGTGCAAATTTATTACTCTCCGCGATCGCGGCTGAAGTTCTGCGATCGCATAGTAGAAAACCCCTGGGCAGAATGTTAAAAACCCATTCCGAGGGTTAAAGCCTATTTTCACCATTTTTGAATTGTGGGAGCTCGGGAGAGGCGATATTTGAGGGACTTTTCACCTGGGAATTTTAGGTAAGTGATTTCTAACTATCATAGGTTAATTTTCATGATTCTAATCTTAAATTCCACCCTTAAATTCGAGATCTTTGAGTAGAAATTTGGGAAAATTGGAAGAAACTTCTTAGACCAAATTTTGGATTTTTGATTGGGTATTTGACCCCCGATTTGAGAGTTTTTCATATGGTTAGACTCGTGAGTGAATAAGGGTTCGGAAAACATAAATTTTATTTGAATCCGAGACGTGGGCCTGAGGGGCGTTTTGGTCAATTTTTCTAATTTTGCTTATTAGTTCCGAATTAATTAGTTAGTTTGAATTCTTGAAATGATATTTACATTATGCAATCGAATTGAATAGATTCGTGCCACCTGGAGTTGGATACTCGTGGCAAGAGCGTGATTATTGGTTGATTAGCACAGTCGAGGTAAGTGGCTTGCCTAATTTTGTGTTGGGGAATTTCCCTTAGGCAGTTATAACTGATTTTTGATATAAAAAAAACCCCTTGTACGTGAGGTGACGAGTACGTGCACGAGATATTTTCACTAGTTCCATTGTTTCCTTCTATGACATACTTCATCTTCAATTCCTATTATTCCTGTTGTTGGTTTACTAAGTAGTGACTTAAGATTTTATAAAGTCAAACAATTTTACCTGGTTTTCCACTCGTCACTATTATTTGAAACTGGTTTAAGTACTTTACTCTATATTTTCCAACTGTTTTTCTTAGACTTTTGAACTATGCTATATCCGAAATACGTATCGCATTACATATTTACATTGGGACTGCGGGCTATGACCTAAGACTTTCCCTCGCATTGCATTGCATATTTACATTGGGACTGCGGGCTATGACCTGATACTTTCCCTCGCATTGCATTGCATATTTACATTGGGAATGCGAGCTATGACCTAAGACTTTCCCTCGCATCGCATTGCATTGCATATTTACATTGGGACTGCGGGCTATGACCTGAGACTTTCCCTCGCATCGCATTGCATTGCATATTTACATTGGGAATGCGGGCTATGACCTGAGACTTTCCATTGCATTGCCTTGCATATTTACATTGGGATTGCAGGCTGAGACCTGAGACTTTCCCCTGTATTGCAGTGCACGACTATCTACTGATTCATATGCTGTGCGGAGCTGAGATTTATTACATTCGTTCCTTCCGGTTCACTTTACTTTCCGTTAGTTATTACTGCCTTACTTAACTATTAATTATATCTGTTTATTTTTGCAAACTCAGTAGAGCCGCAACCTGACCTCATCACTAATTGACTGGGATTAGGCTTGGAACTTACTGAGTACCGAATGTGGAGTATNATCACTACTTGACTGGGATTAGGCTTGGCACTTACTGAGTACCGAATGTGGAGTATTCACGCCCTTTCCTGCGCATGTTTTCCCCATGTGCAGATCCAGGTACCGGTACATAGCGCTTCGTCTAGGAGTACCTAGACAGCATTCTTGGAGACCGCAAGGTAATTCTTCCGCGTCCGCAGAATCCCACGTGTCCCCGTATACTCCATCACATACTTAGTAGATAGCTAGATATACATTTCTTATTTACGTTGTATAGAGCTTACTTGTGTAAAGCTTGTGATTGTGATATTCCGGGTTTTGGGAAAAGTAAAAGTTATAGCAGCCGAGCGGCTAGCTCTTAGTATTATTGTTTCTTTACTGTTTCTATTTATTTTTTGTCTTACTTCCGAGATTGTTAGGCTTACCTAGTCGTATTGGCTAGGTGCCTTCGCGAGACCGTTGGGAGGGTAAAACGGGTCGTGACAGCCTGAGTCTTCATGATTGATAGAGATAATTAGGCCAAACTATAGGAAATATACAAGAAGAGATTCCATCAATGGGGGAAACCATAACCTTAGATCTTTATCGCATCTGTTTACACCTCAATATTAGTTGTCTTTTAGTTTATTTAATTTCATCCAGCTGTAGTAGTAAAAATACCGAAAAGTGATATTCATAACCTTTGGGAAATTGATTATTGAGAATCGAGTAGTCTAACAACAATAATTGATAAGTTAATTCCCTGTGGGATTGGACTTTAGGCTAAATACTCAGATTATATTTGCAACGCCCGCTTAGTCTTTTATAAGACACAGTTTGATCACGCTCAACTGTGTTTTATAAAAAGACTAAGCGGGCGTTGCAAATATAATCTGAGTATTAAGTCCAGATTTGAATCCCACAGGGAATTAACCTATCAATTATTGTTGTTAGACTACTCGATTATCAATAATCAATTTCCCAAAGGTTATGAATATCACTTTTCGGTATTTGTACTACTACAGCTGAATGAAATTAAATAAACTAAAAGATAAATAATATTGAGGTGTAAGCAGATGCGATACAGATCTAAGGTTATGGTTTCCCCCATTGATGGAATCTCTTCATGTATATTTCTTATAGTTTGGCTTAATTATCTCTATCAATCATGAACACTCAGTCTATCACATGAGACTAAGCATTGTCTCCCATTTGCATGAGGCTAAACCCTGCCTCCTCCTTGCATGAGACTAATGTCACGACCCCAAATCCTAACAGGCCGTGATGGCGCCTATCGTGGAACTAGGCTAGCCAACCATCACCTTACTACGCGTTTATTCACATTATAATAGTTCACAATTTAATAATAAGCATGCAACCACATCATAATTAATATAAATAAGTCTCAACGTCCCAATAATAGTCTAACCAACCTCCCAAGAACTAGAGTCAATAGTCATGAGCATCTATGGAAATAAATCTAACTCTGCTAAAACTATAGCATATGTCTCTGAATCAAATGCTAAACTAAATAAGGAAGGGAAATGGAGAAGCTGTGGACGCTGGACAGCTACCTCGAAATCCCGTGAAATGCTGCTATCAACTGCGTCAGCTACTGCTGCGAACTAGTACCTGGATCTGTGCACAGAGGCACAGGGAGTCTTTATGAGTACGCCAACTCAGTAGTAATGAAAATAAATCACAGTCTGAGTAATATAAACACACAGAACATGTACACAATTCCACAAACCAGTAAAACACCAAGTCACCACGTGACATTCATCAAATAATGAGTTCCAAATCAGTTGTCAGAAAAACCTTCAAAACAAGTGCAATATCAGTATATCTCAGTAAAATTCTCAATAAAACTAGTGTGAAAACGAAGTAAATCATAGTTTGAAAACTCAGTAAAATCTTTCATAAAACTGCCCCTCGGGCCAAAATCATTTATCGTAACCATTGCCCATCAGGCATCCTCACAATCACTCTGCCCATCAGGCATCCTCACAATCACTCTGCCCATCAGGCATCCTCACAGTCACTCTGCCCATCAGGCATCCTCACAGTCACTCTGCCCATCAAGCATCCTCACAATCACTCTGCCCATCAGGCATTCCCACAGTCACTCTTCATAAGCCCAGCAGGCAACACTCATTCGGTACCGAGG
>ML299572.1:0-134844 GCA_005239495.1 Nicotiana undulata | reverse complement strand
TTTACAAAGAAAGGTTATGTTTAAGATCAGTTACATGTTTGTTGATTACATGTCCTTATACTTGATGTATTTTCTCACATGATTTAATTCTCGGTATGTAACTTATTTTATTATGTACTGGACCTTAGTGGGTATATACTCTACCTCTCGTCACTACTCTTTACGAGTTTAGACGGGATACTCACTGGGTACATATTTGTTTATATGTACTCATGCTGCACTTTTTTTTTTTCAGCACTTGATTGTGCAGGTCTTGAGGCCGGTCCGTCTGGTCGTCCGCCCGCTGGTAGATACTGATCGCGGTGTCACTCCATACGTTGAGCTGTCTTCTTGGCGTCATCCTGACAGCACCTCTGGAGCCTTCTAGTTTCATTTTGCTCAGTCTTTTGTTTCAGACTGCGGCTTGTATTTTTTATATATATTTCAGTTGATGTATCTATGTAGCCGCCCTTTGACATTGTGACACTAGTCCTGGAACACACTTGTTGTAGTTATGTTGGGTTTCGGGGTTGTATATATTTGGCCTAGCTGTTGTTCAGCTTGTATCTACGGCCTTACCTCATATCGCTGTTATATTCCGCATTATAATTGTTATAAATTGTAAATAACTAGAATATCGAGTTTTGGGGTAGTATCTACTAAGGATTTATATGTTGGCTTGCCTAACCTCACCGTTAGGTGCCATCACGACCTTAACCGGGTTTTGGGTCGTGACATTTCATCTATTTAAACTCAATTTCATTTTTTGTACAATTATTGGCTGCTTATTTAATTATTTATCTATTTTTGGGTATTTAACATCTAGCCACCTTTTATTTTAGAAAAATACTAGCTCAATCAAATACCCAACCCATACCCAATCAAATGCCCCGCCCAAAACCATCAAATACCCGACCCAATCCCAAGCCAATCCGAGCTGTTGATCAACGGCCCAGATTTTAGTTACCTAAAATATCTCTAACCTACCCCCCTTCCGTCTCATTTCCTTCGAGACGGTTCCTCTCTCATCTCTCTATCTCCCTATCTCTCTACGACTCTCTAGAAGTCTCTTGACTTCGTCTTCTCCGATATTTTCCAGTTGCCTTCTCCGGTGGATTCTCACCGGAACCCTGATTCCCTATCATCTCCTGGCCACCTGCTTCCTTCTCACCTATTCAGCGACCTCTTAAGCTCTTCAGACAATCCTGGAGCGGTTCACTCACCTCCCTTTGGGTCTCTTGGCATTTCCGGCCATCCCCGACCGTTTGAGTAAGCTTGCATTCTCTCCGGCCTAAATCGATTGCCTTTCATGAGGTTTTCCCTCTTTTATGGGTTCCACGAAACCTTAATCTTATGTATTTTTGGGTTTTTCTTTTAAGATCCGTTTTATATTTACGATACTATGAAGTTTCTTCATGTTTTCTCCGGAAAAGTTTCGTTTTTAACAATTTCAAAAGCTAGGGTTTCTCGACCCTATTCTCAAAACAATTTTCCTTTTTGATTTTTAGTCACCTATGCTGCGTTTAAGCATTATCTCATGATTTCTTGTCGCCTGAACTGTTATGCTGAGACCCTAAATTTCTAGGTTGATCTCTATTATGTGTATCAAATTATTTAAGACTATTTGTGTGTTCTTTGTGACTCTTGCTTTAATTCATTGCTATGACCTTTGATCTTCTGCTATTCTATGAGTGTTACTCTGTGTTGATCAATGACTGTTGTCTAAATGTTTAATAAATCCGACCATTTACCTTATTGATTATTCACCTAATGATTTGTACATATTTTGTGTAAAGAATCCCCAGGCCTGTGATGCTTTCCTTGAATAAGTGATTATGTATGTCCTTTGTAATTCTGTACCCATTTCTTTGACTGCTTTCCACACTTATATGCTACTTTCCTTAACTATATCAGATTCCCTGTAATTGTAATTGCTTCCGAGATTGTTTCAGTTGATTTTCAAAACTAATACCCTAGTTTACTTTATAAATATAATGTTAGTTCAACTTTCCTTAATTATATACTAAGTATTTGGCTCTTATTATGTGCCATATGATTTCCTTGTCCCTAATTAAACAAAATCAGTCTTATAAGTTGATTTCCTTTCCTTATTTAGCCCTGGTTGCACCGTTTGAACTTGACTCCTTAATTGAAGGAGTATAGTAATTTAATTGATACTAATTGGTTGTATTTCCATAACTGTGCACCCTTTACCTGTGTGACTACTCATTTTTCAAACTATATATACCCTGGCTTCTCTCTTTACACACACACACTCTTGACTGACACTTACACTAATCTCACACACAAAACACTAAGTACATTGCTCTGAACTTTCTGTGTTTTTCATATCTTCTTGCTCTTTGCATCTATTACTGACTACTCAGTCGGCTTAAAACCAAGACTGAGTAATCTCTATTGCTCTTGTGCTTCTACATACTACTGTCCTACTGCTGTTCTCTCATTTTGCACATTACTGTCCTCTGCTGCTCTCTTTGTTCTGCATACTGTTGTTGTTGTGCTTTCTCTTGCACTTTGCTATTCTTTACTATTCGACTGGTATGTCTCTAAGTTAGCTTTATAGTATCTCCATACAATATGCTTCAGTTCTTGTTTATCTACTTATTGTTCCTTTTATGCTTTATCTTGAGGTTCTACTGCCTACCATGTAATTAACATGACTCTATAATGTCCTTCCCTTTTGCTATTCTACTTTCTCCATGTGATTCTCTATGATTTCTTTAGTCTTGTGAAATTAGCATGTCCCTACTATTCCCCCTTTCTTAGTAGCCTAATATGTCTCATGTGTCTCATATTTTGTGACTCTGTGTGAGACTTAACTAGTATGCTTACTTGTCTATGGGTTAATGTCTCTTATCTCAACATGATTACTGTTACATGCTTAGCTTCCTATGTTATAAACCTGCCCCCCTCCACATGATACCTGAATGCTACATGGTTCTGATTCCATGCCTAATATGTGACTCTGTGAACCTATGTTGCTTTGTGACAACTATGTGGTAACTATGCGAATCTGTAACCTTATGCTACTGCTAACATGTGAATTATTTGTCCCCAACTCCTTATCCCTGTTTGTGTTTGTTCCTTTCCTGAATTCTCTACCTGCTGGATTGTGGTTGCATTGCCTCTCCCTTTTGCAAACTGTTTTACAAAACTCTTCATTATTCTCTAAAGTTATTTTCAAAAGAACTGATGTTTCAAACTACTCTTTCAAACTCAACACTCTTTTAAACTATGAGCACTTCCCACTACTCTTAGACTTTAGGTTCAGCCCCCTTCGTGTGAGCATTGCCTTGGGGACCTTGAGTACCCATTGAACTTTGACACACAAGGCTGGCACTCTACACTGCACTTACTCATCCTTGGCTAGGGTACCTGGGTGTGAGGCACTGTCCAGGATCTTCTGAGGTCCTTAGAGACTGTGACACCTGGGGTTACAAGAGGTCTTGGCATATGGCATGTTGGATCTGGTACTTGGGCCTACTGTTAGGCTCTCTATAGTATAGCTTCTTGATTTTCTTATTCAGTTGTGTAATTCATGATATGCTGGTCTGTAATAATTATTTGTAAAATAACTCCGGGGCTGGATAGTGAAAAGGGTGGTATTATGCATGTTTGGTATAAGTCCGGGTAGAAACCATGTTTAGGATTTACTTCACCTATGTGTTCAATAGAAATCCTGTTTAGGACATATTTGCCATGCATTAGTAAATCATGTTTTAGGTTTCTTTACTTAAGCATCTCATCACATTCATGATCATTTAGCAAATCATGTTAACTACCAGTAATAGACTGTTACAATTACTATCCCGCTTAGAAATCCTGTCCTAGTTAAATAACTACAAAAAATGGTTGTTACGATAACACTGCCTCTGCATATACATGACTGTTGCGTAGAGAAATCCTGTTTTAGGTTCGTAATAATAGCCAATTATCAATATTTGCATTAGATATCCTGTTGTTTTAGGAATTTACTCTCAGCATGCCTATATTTAAATACTGTACTAAGAATACCTTTAAGAACATCTAGAATTCACGTGATAGGATCAACAAATTAAATCACGATTCTGTATGTTTTGGTTAATAAGTAAAATATCGTTAAAATAATGATTTCTGATTTCTGCAAATGTTTGTGTATTCAGGAAAGCATGTTTAGGTTTGCCTACATTACGCCTGCATTTTAGATACCATGCCTATAGGACTTGCATCCATCATACTCACATAATCACATGTTCACTGGAGCTAAGCCTAAAGTAGTGTATTCTGTATATCTATTAAAATAATATCTAGAACATTTCAGACACCTAGGAAAACTCTAGGAGCCAATATAAACCAGAAACTCTTTGCACATTGCTTGCTAACTACAATGGTCTAAAATTGGTCATATACTTCTTCTGCAACTCGTTAATCCTTCTGTCTTAATATTGTATTCACACCTAAAATCCTGCCTTAGGTTCTGAAACTCGAGACTCCTTTATGTGCTTGAGTCGTGCTATTTATGTGTACAACCTGTGGAGGGATTTATGAGCCCATATTTGCTCCTGTATGCTTCCTCTATATGCAGTCCTAACTGTTATTGTATGTCGCTTAGATTTAATCCTTTAAACCTAGGGGTTCATCCTAGTACTCGCCTTGTAGGAATAGTAGTCCTAAATACCCTCCAGGACTGATAGGATGGGACATGTAATAGCACACAATAAGCTTCGTGACTAACACACGCATTTTAAATACCTTAGCGGGGTGGGAATGATAGAATATGGATATGATGACCGGTGCGCTAATACCACGTGTAGCCCATCTTCGAGGCGTGACATATCGGGTATTGCATTGATGTGATCCATATTACTTTAAAACCTAGGACATTTTCATTCAAATGATTTTACTTTGCTGTTCTTTAAATTTCTTTTAATAATTTCAGTATTTACTTGAAATCCCCTCTTACGTGAGCCTTTCTTGTCACTTGTTTAATGTCCAAATTCACAAAAATTACTTGGTTGGGACCCACAGTTGTGGATCTCGAGGGGTGCCTAATACCTTCCCCTTGGGATAGTTTCAAGCCCTTACCCAATCTTTGGTAATGCAAACTAGTTTATGAGTTAATTATTCTAGGTGCCCTAACACACCATAAAATCGTTAGGTAGCGACTCTTCCTTAAACCTTTTCCTTTAAGGAGTTGTCCAGAATGTCATGAAACCTGATCTCCGCGTACTTGACCCGTGCGAGGAAAAAGGGGGGTGAGACACTCACAATGTGTTCCATTTTTCAGAATTTGAGTTGACACCCACGCTAGAGGAAATAGCAGGGTATGCCGGTCTCAATGAAAATCTCAGGAGTTGATATCCAGTGGCACCCAGGGCTGTGACTTCCCACAAGTTCCTAGACCTTATGAGCATTAGTCGGGAAATCCAAGACCTACACCTATCTGAGAGGTTCTGCACTTTCTTTTTCCTATACAGTCGCTATGGAGATCCTCGGGGTTATGAAGCTGATAACACTAGTTTGACTAACCACAAGAACCAAGCCAAATGGGAAGCCCGTCGGGGATTGGCTTTCGTGGTAGCATTCCTGGGTACCTTAATTTTCCCAAGGAGTGACGGACGCATAGAAATTGGGCTTGTGGAAATGGACGATTTCATGATGAAAAAATTCAATGGCACTCTTATACCGATGGTCTTACCGAGATTTACCTTGCTCTATCGGTTTGCTAGTCTGGGGGAAAGTTCTTCGAAGCATGCAACCTGCTCCTACAAATCTGGATGATTGAGAACCTATGTCATCGCGCGGGCTGCATGAACTACTGTTTGACTGGTTTGAATTGTATTGAAGAACATAGCACTCAGGTAGAGGGCCGCAAATTTTCGGTGGGCACAGAAGGCTGGTTCTTACATTTGAGTTCATTAACTGCTGACCAAATCGAGTGGACATTCTGTTGGCTCCCTGTCAGCGAAGTAATCCACATGTCGGCCGGGGTGTGTTACCTTTTGTTGATGGGCCTTCGAAGCATTCAGCCATATGCCCCATATCGGGTCTTACGACAGTTGGGAAGGCAACAGGATGTTCCATATGATGAGGATTTGAGCCAGCAAGCCATTGAGCTATGTCCGAGAACTGCATTTCCAGAGGACAAGGTCCGCCTGATCTGGCATGAGTGCAGATTTTTGGAACCGCAGACTGGGGTAAGAGATTTGTCCAGAGGGGAAGTAGAGACGTGCTACACTTCTTGGTTTGGTAGACGGGGCAAAGAGAATCAAGAGCCAGAGCGACCTGCAAAAAGGCCCCATGTGCAGCAATTCACCGAGCAAACACAAGAACACTAGGCTTGGTTAGAAAATGAGAACAACTACCGAGCTACCACAAGCAAGTTGGAGGCCCAAATCAGGGAAATCAAATTTGAAAACACTCTACAAGCCACCGCAGCTGAAGGGGAAAGAAACAGGCTAAACAAAGAAAATGAAACCCTCCGAGCTCAGATCCAGAAAATTAAAATAGCTATTGAGAACCCTGAGAGAAGCAGAGCTGATGAAAAACTTATTGTAACGACCAAGCCGGTCGTTTTGAGGATTAGGGTCCCGTTTCCTTAAATGAAACCTTCCATAGCAGCTATTCATGCTTTATGACTCGCGGGAGCGGGTGGTTCGGGATTTGGGAATGAATTGGATGGTTTAGGAACACTTGGTTCCTTAAGGTTGGCCTAGTTGGCCAAGTTTGACTTCGGTCAACATTTTGAGAAAACAACCTCGGAATCGAGTTCTAACAGCTCCAGTAGCTCCGTATGATGATTTAGGACTTGGGCGTATGTTCGGCTCGGGTTTCTGATTACCCAGGAGCATTTCGGCGCCCGAAATGTAAATCAGGATTTCCTTAAGTTTGGAAATTGGCTTGGAACGGGACTTCATGCTATCGGGGTCCGAATGGAATTCCAAGACTGGAAATAGTTCCGTATAGTCATTTATGACTTGTCTGCAAAATTTTGGGTCATTCCGAGAAGTATAGACCCGTTCGGCGCAATGTAAGGAATTCTAGAATTTCAAAGTTCGTAAGTTTGATTAATTTGGTTTTGGGGTTGAATTTTGAGTTCCGTTGTTGTTTTTCATGTTCCGGAAGTTCGAGCGAGTCCGTATCATGAATATAGACTTGCCGGTGCTTTTGGACGGGGTCTCGGGGGGCTCGGGGGTGTTTTAGACCCTCGGGAGCTAAGTTAAAAAAACCAGATATTTTTCTGTCTGATTTCCTTCTCTGCGATCGCAGAAGCAGGGATGCGATCGAAGAGAAGTAATTATGCTAGGCCATCCAATGTTCTCTGCGATCGCAGACATAACTCCGCGATCGCAGACATAACTCCGCGATCGCATAAGGTCCCCTTCCCAACGCTCTGCGAACGCAGACTCACCCCTGCGATCGCACAAGTCACCTACCTACCCCCCTTACTGCATGTTCCTCTCTACGGTCGCAGACCTCACTCTCCTGCGATCGCATAAGCCTACCTCCCTACCCTCTGCGATCGCATGCCCCATCTATGCGATCGCAGAGTGCTTCCTGGGGGCCAGGGTCATTTGTTCTCCGCGATCGCAGGCCTGATGCTGCGATCGGAGTAAAGGTTTTCCTGGGCAGTACTTAAATGCTCAATTACGGGTTGTCTTCCCCATTAGTGATCTTTTACCTCCATTATAGAGCATCCAAGGTTAAAGAGCACCTCCCACAACCACCCACTGAAGAGGTAAGCATTTCTCTCCTAGTTCTCACAATTATGCATGGAATTTAACGGGTTAATTCTTAAAAGAAACAAAAATCATGAAATTTGATAGGAATTTCTAGGGCTTTGATAATTAGTGAATTATCCCTTTTTAGCCATGAATTCCTAAATAAATTAGGTAATTACGATCCTTAGGCTTCGGGTAATTCATTCCTTCGAAAATTTTAAGAATCCGAACGCGTAGGTCTGAGCTCAAAAATTTTAAAATTTTCAAGAATACTATATTTGGGAATTTCTTGTTAATTCTTATTCTTGGAGCATGAATTGACTCAATTATGCTAAGTTTGGCTAGTTGCGAGCCGTCAAGAGTAGTTTCGGAATTTCGGGCGCATTTTGATCCGGTCCTTGGTCCGAGGAGTGCTTTTATCGAGGTGAGTCTCCTTTCTAACCTCGTAAGAGGGAAATTTTCCCTCTAGGTAACCTCTTTTGCTATGTGATCCTGTTTGGGGGATACGTACGCACCGAGTGACGAGAGTCTGTATGTATTGGCTATTACTGCTTCGTCCGGGTAGTTAGGACACAACATGCTCATTGTTTTCCCCTGTTGTAGCATAGATATGACTTGTGTACTTGTGTGATTGGTATTGTTGTCTTTGAACGTTGTGATACTTGGCTTAATTTAAGTGTGATAAGATAATCACGGGATTGGATCGGGATGTACGCCACGACAGAGTGATGATTGATTATATTATGGGATCGGGTCGTACGCCAAGACAGAGTGATGATTGATTATATTATGGGATTGGGTCGTACACCACGGCAGAGTGATGATTGATTATATTATGGGATCGGGTCGTACGCCACGGCGAGATTGAGACTACCAGGGTGGGATCGGGTCGTACGCCACGGCGATATTGAGACTACCAGAGTGGGATCGGGCCGTACGCCACGACGAGATAGAGACTACCAGGGTGGGATCGGGTCGTACGCCACAGCGAGATTGAGACTACCAGGGTGGGATCGGACCGTACGCCACGGCGAGATTGAGACTACCAGGGTTGGATTGCACCGTACGCCACGTTGAGATTGAGACTACTAGGGTGGGATCGGGTCGTACGCCACGACGAGATTGAGACTACCAGGGTGGGATCGAGCCGTACACCACGACGAGATTGAGTACCATATGGGAGCGGGTCGTACGCCACGGCGGATACCAAACTTGTTTGATTTGAGATTGTTATTTGATGCCGGATATTGATGTACTCTATTATTTGTTTTACTTGCCTACAATATTCTTTACATCCTGCTTACTTTACGACTGTTGGACCTTAGTGAGTATCGAGTCGACCTCTCGTCACTACTTCTTCGAGATTAGAGGGGATACTCACTGGGTACATATTTATATATATGTACTCATGTTGCACTTTCTTTCCTTTTTTGTACTTGACTGTACAGGTCCAGGAGCTGGTCCATCTGATTTTCAGGCCGGTGCCAGATTTTGATAGCATGGTCATACTTCACGGTGAGCTGCTTTCCTGGCGACTTCCTAGCACCACCCTGGAGTTTCTTTTGTTATACTCTCTGTCTAGTTCATTCAGACTGAGACCGTGTTTATGTTGTAGTCATTGTATATTCAGTAGTTGCCCGTGACACTCGTGACACTAGTTCCTGGCACACACGCGGTCGACCTTGTATCTACTATGACTTTACCTTCACTCAAGGCTAGTATCATGTTAGGTGTTATAAACTGGTAACCATTGACTTGTTTGATCGAATGGGAAGGGTATCACTTAGTGAAAGTTATAACGGTTTGCCTAACCCCGCTGTTGGGCGCCATCGTGACCTGAATTAGGATTTGGATCGTGACAACATGGTATCAGAGCCCTAGGTTCACGTAGTCTCACGAGTCACAGGCAAACCCAGTAGAGTCTTGCGGATCGGTACAGAGACGTCTGTACTTATCTTCAGGAGGCTACAGGGTGTTAAGAAACTCCTTTTGTTCATATCCTATCGTGCAACCAACGATGTACTCAAACCTGTTCTTCTACTCTCTCACAGATGGCAAGGACGCGAGCTTCACATGTTCCTGATCCAGGGGAGGCTGCTACCCCCGCCGCTCGAGGCTGTGGTAGGGGCATGGGTAGGGCTCCTATTCGTAGTAAGGGCAAGGGCATCCCAGAGCTGTACCGGTTGCACCGATTGAGGATCATTATGTTTAGGAGCAGGATGAGCTACCTCCTGTAGTTCCTCCACCAGCTGATTTTATGACGGCGCCGGGCTTCCAAGAGGTCGTGGGCCGTATGCTGAGGTTCATGGATACTATGTCCCAGGCAAGGGTACTTCCATCAGATCCTGCTACTTCTCAGGCAGGAGGGGGAGTTCAGACCCCTACCGCTCAGGCTACAGGACCAGCAGCAGCAGTACATCATACTCCAGATATTCCACCAGTGATTGGGGTTCAGCCTGGGGTGGCAGCACTAGAGCCCAGGCCAGTTGCAGAGATAGACCAGCAGAAGCTACTAGGTAGATGGACCCAACTTCGCCCTCCGACCTTCGGGGGTAAGCGGGGAGAGGATGCACATGATTTTATCTAGAGGTGCAGGGACAGACTGCACAACATGAGTATATTAGAGTCACATGGGGTAGACTTAACGACATTTCAGCTTGAGGGCAGAGCTCGCCGCTGGTGGCAGTCATACATTCTCAGTAGGCCAACAGGGTCTCCACCGGTTACTTGGGAGCAGTTTACTCAGTTATTCTAGGACCGATACATTCCACCGTCTAAGAGGGAGGAGCTGCGGGGTCAGTTTGATAGGTTAGAGCAGGGGCAGATGTCTGTGTCAGATTATGAGGCTAGGTTCTCAGAGTTTTCTCGCCATGCTCTCATGATATTTCCCACAGATGCTGAGAGGGTTCGACGGTTTGTGGCAGGCTTACATCCGGATATCAGGACTTCCATGGCCAGAGAGGTAGAGATGGGTACCCCATATCAGCTTGGAATCGAGATAGCTCGACGTATCGAGGGTTACCGTGCGAGGAGTAGAGATCAGGGTCAGCAGGGTCAGCAAGACAAGAGGCCCAGGTTCACAGGTGACTTCAGAGGGGCTCCAGCTAGGGCCAGGGGTCAGTACGGAGGTGTCCAGTTCAGCAGGCTTTCCTATTCAGCACCTCTAGTACCTCTTAGGGTTGTTCCAGTCAGGCCCCAGTTTAGCGCCATGCCAGAGCGCTCCTATCATCCTCCAACCATCCAGAGTGCACCCAACAGTTATTCTAGCCGTCAGAGATCCTCCAGTTCTTATCCCAGTGCTTTACCAGAGGATTCACACCGCTCTTCAGCTATTCAGGGTTCCTCTTATTCAGGGCAGCGAGCAGTAGTGCTAGGGGGTTGCTTCGAGTGCGGGGGTCTGGGTCACGCATGGAGGTTTTGTCCCAGGTATCGGGGCAAGGTCGTGCAGAAGAGCCAGTAGCCTATGATTACAGCACCAGCAACACGACCACCTAGGGGTGGAGGTGAGGTTGGCAGGGGTCGCCCTAGAGGGGGAGGCCAGTCAGGAGGAGGTTGTTCAGCTCCAGCTCGTCCTAGGGGAGCTCGGTCTTTGGGTGCTCCAGCCAAATTTTATGCTATTCCCGCAAGGGCAGATGCAGTGGCATCAGACGCGGTGATTACACGTACTATTTCGGTCTGTGGTAGAGTGGCTTCAGTGCTATTTGATCCAGGGTCTACATATTCATATGTTTCAACATTATTTTCCCGTTCTCTAGATGTTATTTGTGAGTCTTTGGGTTCTCCCTTGTATGTATCCACTCATGTGGGCGACTCTGTAGTGGTAGACCGGGTCTACCAGGCTTGTGTGATTACTTTCCGTGGGTTTGAGACCAGAGCCGACCTGTTGTTGCTTGATATTGTTGATTTGGAGGTTATTTTGGGCATGGATTGGCTATCTCCTCATCATGCTGTCTTGGACTGCCATGCCAAGACAGTTACATTAGCCATGCTTGAGTCGCTGAGGTTAGAGTGGAGGGGTTCTTCAGTTAGTTCCTTCAGCCGGGTAATTTCCTTCATGAAAGCTTGGCATATGGTCGAGAAAGGGTGTCTGTCTTACCTTGCTTATGTACGGGACACCACCGCCGAGTCTCCTACCATTGATTCAGTGCTTGTCGTTCGGGAGTTTCCGGATGTGTTTCCTTCAGATCTTCCAGGCATGCCTCCAGATCGAGATATAAATTTCTGCATTGACTTGGCTCCAGATACTCAGCCTATTTCTATTCCTCCCTATCGTATGGCTCCTAAGGAGCTAAAGGAACTGAAGAAGAAAATTTAGGAGTTGTTGTCCAAGGGATTTATTAGGCCGAGTGTGTCGCCGTGGGGTGCTCCAGTCATATTTGTTAAGACAAAGGATGGGTCTATGCGGATGTGTATTGACTACCGCCAGTTGAATAAAGTGACCATGAAGAACAAGTATCCTCTATCGCGCATTGATGATTTGTTTGACCATCTACAGGGTGCTCGTGTGTTCTCTAAAATTGATCTGAGGTCAGGTTACCACCAGTTGAAGATTCGGGCTTCTGATGTCCCGAAGACTGTATTTCGCACCAGATATGGCCACTATGAGTTCTTAGTGATGTCCTTTGGCTTGACTAATGCCCCAGCAGCACTTATGGACTTGATGAATAGGGTATTCAGGTCGTATATCGACTCCTTCATTATTGTTCTCATTGATGATATATTGATCTACTCACGGAGCAAGAGCAACATTTGAGAGTTGTGCTTCAGACCTTGCGAGAACAGAAACTATATGCTAAGTTCTCCAAGCGTGAGTTCTGGTTAGGGTCTGTAGCATTTCTTGGGCATGTGGTTTTAGGTGAGGGTATCAAGGTTGATCCGCAGAAGATTGAGGCAGTTCAGAGTTGGCCACGTCCTACTTCAGCTTCAGAGATAAGGAGTTTTCTGGGTTTAGTAGGCTACTACCGTAGGTTCGTGGAAGGGTTTTCTTCTATTGCAGCCCCATTGACTAGATTGACTCAGAAGAATGCTCCATTTCAGTGGTCTGACGATTGTGAAGCGAGCTTTCAGAAGCTCAAGTTAGCATTGACTTCAGCACCAGTGTTATCATTGCCTTCTGAGTCTGGAGTATATACAGTGTATTGCGACGCTTCACGCGTCGGGTTGGGGTGTGTGCTGATGCAGGATGGCAGGTTATTGCTTATGCTTCGCGCCAGCTGAAGGTTCATGAAAAGAATTACCCTGTGCATGATTTGGAGTTGGCGGCGATTGTTCATGCTCTGAAGATATGGCGGCATTATCTATATGGTGTATCTTGTGAGGTCTATACTGACCACCGCAGCCTGCAGTACTTGCTTAAGCAGAGGGACCTTAATTTGAGGCAGCGAAGGTGGCTTGAGTTATTAAAGGACTACGATATCACTATTCTGTATCATCCGGGCAAGGCAAATATAGTGGCGGATGCTTTTAGCAGGCGGGCAGCTAGTATGGATAGTTTGGCCTACATTGCAGCTGAGGAGAGACCTTTAGCCTTGGACATTCAGTCCTTGGCCAATCGCCTGGTGAGATTGGATCTTTCTGAGCCTCGTCGAGTTCTAGCTCATGTGATTGCTCAGTCTTCATTATTGGGAGATATTAAGGCTCGACAGTTTGATGATCCACGTCTAGCAGAGCTACGGGATACGGTGGTTCAGGGCAGGGCTAAGGAGATTACTTTAGGCGAGGATGGTGTTCTCCAGGGCCGATTGTCTGTTCTAGATATTGATGGCCTAAGGGAGAGGATTCTAGCAGAGGCGCACAATTCTCGGTATTCTATCCACCCAAGAGCTACAAATATGTACCGTGATTCGAAGCAACACTACTGGTGGAGGCGGATGAAGAAGGACACTGTTCAGTATATGGCCAGGTGTCTTAATTGCCAGCAAGTTAAGTACGAGCATCAGCAGCCAGGAGGCTTACTTCAGCAGATGCCCATTCCTCCGTGGAAATGGGAGCGAATCACTATGGACTTCGTGGTTGGGTTGCCTCGGACTTTGCGGAAGGTTGATGCGGTTTGGGTCATTGTGGATAGATTGACCAAATCGGCACATTTCATTCATGTGGCTACTACTTATACTACAGAGAGGCTAACTCAGATTTACCTTCAGGAGATAGTCCGGTTGCATGGTGTGCAAGTGTCTATTATTTCAGATCGGGGTCCAGTTCACTTCGCATTTCTGGAGAGCTTTGCACAGCGAGATGGGTACTCAGATAGACCTCAGTTCAGCATTTCACCCTCAGACTGATGGCCAGTCAGAGCGTACAGTTCAGATTCTGGAAGATATGCTCAGGGCCTGTGTGATTGATTTCGGGGGTCAGTGGGATCAGTTCTTTCCCTTAGCGTAGTTTTCATACAATAATAGTTATCAGTACAGCATAGAGATGGCTCCATTCGAGGCTTTATACGGTCGGCGATGTCGTTCTCCGATTGGGTGGTTTGAGCCTGGCGAGGCCAAGCTATATGGTACAGATCTGGTGAGAGATGCCTTGGAAAAGGTGAAGATTATTCAAGAAAGGCTCCGTACAGCCCAGTCTAGGCAGAAGAGCTACGCTGATCAGCGGGTACGTGATGTAGCATTCATGGAGGGAGAAAAGGTTATGTTGAAGGTTTCGCCGATGAAGGGCATTATGAGATTTGGGAAGAAAGGCAAGCTGAGCCCCAGGTTTATAGGTCCTTTCGAGGTGCTGAAGCGGGTTGGAGAGGTTGCTTATGAGCTTGCTTTGCCTCCAGCCTTATCAGGAGTTCACCCGGTATTTCACGTATCTATGCTTCAGAGGTATCACGCCGACTTCTCGCACATGGTTGATTACACCACTATCCAGTTAGATGGGAAGTTGGGCTACGAGGAGGAGCCAGTTGCCATTATTGATAGGCAGGACCGCCAGTTGAGGTCTAAGACAGTTTTTGCGGTTAAGGTCAAGTGGAGGGGCCAACCAGTTGAGGAGGCAACTTGGGAGTCCGAGCAGGACATGCGGAGCAGATATCCACAGCTATTCAGCATTCCAGGTACGATCCTAGTCCTGTTCGAGGACGAACGTTTGTTTAAGAGGGGGAGAATGTAACGACCCAGCCGGTCGTTTTGCGTATTAGGGTCCTGTTTACTTAAATGAAACCTTCCATAGCGGCTATTCGTTCTTTATGATTCGCGGGAGCGGGTGGTTCGGGAATTGGGAATGAATTGGATGGTTTAGGAACACTTGGTTCCTTAAGGTTGGCCTATTTGGCCAAGTTTTACTTTGGTCAATATTTTGAGCAAACGACCTCAGAATCGAGTTCTGACAGCTCCAGTAGCTCCGCATGATGATTTCGGACTTGGGCGTATGTTCGGCTCGGGTTTTTGATGACCCAGGAGTGTTTCGGCGCCTGAAATAGAAATCAGGATTTCCTTAAGTTTGGAAATTGGCCTGGAACAGGACTTCATGCTATCTGGGTCCTAATGGAATTCCGGGACCGGAAATAGTTCTGTATAGTCATTTATGACTTGTTTGCAAAATTTGGGGTCATTCCGAGTAGTATAGACCCGTTCGGCGCAATGTAAGGAATTCTAGAATTTCAAAGTTCTTAAGTTTGATTAATTTGGTTTTGGGGTTGAATTTTGAGTTCCATTGTTGTTTTTCATGTTTTGGAAGTTCGAGAGAGTCCGTATCATTAATACAGACTTGCCGGTGCTTTTGGACGGGGTTCCGGGGGGCTCGGGAGTGTTTTAGACCCCGGGAGCTAAGTTAGAAAAACTAGAAATTTTTCTGTCTGGTTTCATTCTCTGCGATCGCAGAAGCAGGGATGCGATCGCAGAGAAGTAATTATGCTGGGCCATCCAATGTTCTCTGCGATCGCAGACATAACTCCGCGATCGCATAAGGTCCCCTTACCAAATCTCTGTGAATGCATACTCGCCCCTGCGATCGCACAAGTTACCTACCTACCCCCCCCCTACTGCCTGTTCCTCTTTGCGGTCGCAAACCTCACTCCTGCGATCGCATAATCCTACCTCCCTACCTCTGCGATCGCAGGCCCCATCTATGTGATCGCATAGTGCTTCCTGGGGGCCAGGGTCATTTGTTCTCCGCGATCGCAGTGAAGGTTTTCCTAGGCAGTATTTAAATGCTCAATTACGGGTTGTCTTCCTCATTAGTCATCTTTTACCTTCATTAGAGAGCGCCCAAGGTTGAAGAGCACCTCCCACAACCATCCACTGAAGAGGTAAGCAATTCTCTCCTAGTTCTCACAATTATGCATGGAATTTAACGGGTTAATTCCTAAAAGAAACAAAAATCATGAAATTTGATAGGAATTTCTAGGGCTTTGATAATTAGTGAATTATCCCTTTTTAGCCATGAATTCCTAAATAAATTAGGTAATTACGATCCTTAGGCTTCGGGTAATTCATTCTTTCGAGAATTTTCAAAATCCGAACGCGTGGGCCTGAGGTCAAAAATTGAAAAACCTTCAAGAATACTATATTTTGGAATTTCTTGTTAATTCTTATTCCTGGAGCATGAATTGACTCAATTATGCTATGTTTGGCTAGTTGCGAGCCGTCAAGAGTAGTTTCGGAATTTCGGGCGCATCTTTTGATCCGGTCCTTGGTCTGAGGAGTACTTTTATCGAGGTGAGTCTCCTCGTAAGAGGGAAATTGTCCCTCTAGGTAACCTTGTTTGCTATGTGATCTTTTTTGGGGGCTACGTACGCACTGAGTGATAAGAGTTCGTACGTAGTGGCTATTACTGCTTCGTCCGGGTAGTTAGGACACACCATGCTCATTGTTTTCCCCTGTTGTAGCATAGATATGACTTGTATACTTGTGTGATTTGTATTGTTGTCTTTGAACATTGTGATACTTGGCTTGATTTAAGTGTGAGAGAATCACGGGATGGGATCGGGCCGTACGCCACGGTAGAGTGATGATTGATTATATTATGGGATCGGGCCGTACGCCACGGCGAGATTGAGACTACCAGGGTGGGATCGGGCTGTACGCCACGACGAGATTGAGACTACCAGGGTGGGATCGGGCCGTACGCCACAGCGAGATTGACACTACCAGGGTGGGATCGGGCCGTACGCCACGGCGAGATTGAGACTACCAGGGTGGAATCGGGTCGTACGCCACGGCGAGATTGAGTACCATATGTGAGCGGGCTGTACGCCATGGCGGATACCAAATTTGTTTGATTTGAGATTGTTATTTGATGGCGGATATTGATGTACTTGATTATTTGTTTTACTTGCCTACAGTTTCCTTTACATCCTGCTTACTTTACGACTGTTGGACCTTAGTGAGTATCGAGTCGACCTCTCGTCACTACTTCTTCGAGATTAGATGGGATACTCATTGGGTACATATTTATATATATGTATTTATGCTGCACTTTTTTTCCTTTTTTGTACTTGACTGTACAGGTCCGGAGGCTGGTCCATCTGATTTTCAGGCCGGTGCCAGATTTTGATAGCGTGGTCATACTTCACGGTCAGCTGCTTTCCTAGCGACTTCCTAGCAGCACCCTGGAGTTTCTTTTGTTATACTCTCTGTCTAGTTCATTCAGACTGAGACCCTGTATGTGTTGTAGTCATTGTATATTCAGTAGTTGCCCGTGACACTAGTTCCTGGCACACACGCGGTCGGCCTTGTATCTACTATGACTTTACCTTCACTTAAGGCTAGTATCATGTTAGTTGTTATAAACTAGTAACCATTGACTTGTTTGATCGAATGGGAAGGGTATCACTTAGTGAAAGTTATATCGGCTTGCCTAACCCCGTTGTTGGGCGCCATCACGACCTGAATTAGGATTTGGATCGTGACACTTTCAACAGTCTGAGGCAAAAGTTGTGCAGCTATGGTGATAACCTGGATAAAGCTGAAGAGGATTTGACCCGAGTTCGGGCAAAATAGACAAAAAATGCAGAGGAAAGAGCAGAGTTTGTGCAAAAATTGAAAAGAAAACATGACCAAGAAGTCACAGGTTTAAAAGAAAAGGTGGCCACCCTCGAGAACGAAATGGCCAAACAAGCAAAAAGGTTTAAGGCAGAAAGGGAACAATGATATACAATGATGGCTTAATTGGAGGAAGAGTTGCAACAATGGCAAGAACAGAGCCATAAAGACGCCAAGGTTTTAGAAGCCGGATCTCAACATATCAGGCGTTTACTTCAGGAAAAGGGTGCCATTAGGTAAAGGGTCAGAGAGATCGCCGATTAGATTGTCACCAAGTTCCACGAGTGTGAAGATATGACTCGGACAACTTTCTTCGCAGTAGTAATGATTTTCGTCCACAAGATAATGGACGACCTGTACCGCCTCTAGCAAGACATGGCCCGCAAGCCCGTGGCGAGGCCGAATGATGCCCCACTGGCCCCTGGAGCAATGGAAGCACTTATGTATTCTTGATGTCCTTTTCGAGTCTGTATTTCATTTCCCTGTTGCAGTCCTGTTTGAGTCTACTGTAGTTTTTAAATTCTCAAGAAAGTATGTCAAAGTCTTGTTGAATTCTTTTGTAATGAATGGAATTGGAATATTTTATCTAATGAATGAAAATTTTGAAAAATTAGAATGTTTATTTCTTCCGTATTTATTTTTTGAACTACATGATGATCTGATTCACGCGGAGTCTTGATACGTAGGCAATCCATATAGGATTCAACATAACCTTAAAAAGAAAAATAATTCGGGAAAGAGAAAAAGAACTTGAGTGAGGAATAAAATAGCAGAAAAGGAAAGAAAGAAAAAAGCGACAAAATAACAGAGAAAAACAAAGGGCGAGAATGAAACAAAAGAAAGAGAAAGTTCAAATTCGAGAAATGAAGCCGGGTTGAAAACACAACCGATACGAAACATGTAGAAAGCGTTTAACTGCCTAGGTGCATTGCATACCCCCAACGTGCGATTCCCTATGTGATAAATGCCACAATCTAATGTTTTGTGGTTCACTATGAAAAGGTTGTTTTAAGGTGGTTGGTTTTGCGGTAACCTGGCATCACATCCGTACTTCACCAGATCAAAATGGAGTGTAGAAATTACATCTGAAAGTCACTTACCAATTATCAACTCCTCCGACGATGACCCAAGCTCGGTCATCCCAACATCTTAATCACCCGCAGCTGAAGAAAACAGAATTCTACGTTGCCGCATGCTGGAAATGTGGGACGCATGGTCAAATGGTAGGGAACCACCCAGTACCATCCCGGGTTTCCCAGAGTTAATTCCCAAGACGGGCGGGATCTCTAACGTCCCTATAAGTTACCTGGATACCCCACTTGGATACCCGTCTATGTCGGCTCACTTCGCCGGAAGGCCTTCTGAGGTTCGCCCCCAGGCACTATTTTCTGGTGTGTCTTCCAACATCTTTAACGCACCACCGATCCCTTCCACGGCTCCGCCAACTGTCTCTGGGCCAAGCTTTGAGCCACCGGCTTTTACATTCCAAACGTCGTCATTCCATCTGGACACAACTCATGTCACTCCCAACTCATACCCCCAACAACCTCAGTATGAAGTCACCATGGGACAATACAAGAAGAGCCCCGAGCACGAAGAAATGGCTCAGAAAATAAAAAGTATTGAGCAAAGCCTCAAGAATATACAAGGACTAAGCGGGCAGAAAAGTGTTTCCTATGCTGACTTGTTGTTAAACCCCATATTTTCGTACGTGAAAGTGCACCATAAATAAATTAATGACAGCTCGGAAATGAGATGTTACAACCCGCATTTTCGTACGTTAAAGTTTGTCGAAAGTTAATCGACGTAAGTTCGGGAATGAGATTTACTTTAGGATTGTAAGTATTACACTATTTCAGACAAGTGATAAGTAAATTCGTGAAGATTAAAGGGTAAACGAATAAAAGAAAATGAATTTTTGCTTAAGGCTGTCAATTTGGGATGAAATACGGCCCGAGCTAAAATACTCTGTATTTATGGACTAGTACCATACAAGGTACCACATGGACGTGATAGTAAGGTGTACAAGGTATATTAAAAATGAGTAGTATTTTAAGTAATTTTTGAGATAATTCTTAATTATATGATTAATTGGTTAATTATTTATTTGATGGGATATTAACCATGTAATTAAGAATTTGTGGATAATCATAGATGGAGACAAAATCCCCACGTGGCCGTTAGTGGAGGAATGATTATTCTTGAAATTAGAAAATCAAACTAAGTGAGCAAATGGATACTACATTTACCCATCTTGCAAACACGTGGAAATAGGACTTGTATTAGTCATCATTGCACTTTCTCTTAAGTAGGTATCAGAATTAGTAATTCATTTTAGGAGGATTGGAAACTTTCATATGAACCTCCATACTACTAACAGTAATTCATATTAGAAGGAGATTGGAATCTTCATATGAATCTTCATACTACTAACAGTAATTCATTTAGGAGGAGATGGGAAACTTCATATGAATTTTCATATTACAACAGTAATTCATTTTGGGAGGAGATTTGAAAATTCATATGAATCTTCATATTACAACAGTAATGACAGCCCTTGGTTAGTAAAGGAAGTCATATGAAAGTGCAATGCGTAATAACAATGGGATTTTGCAATTCCAAGGGAGTACGGTGTAATTGTCACGACCCGAAATCCCAGCCTTCAGGCCGTGACTGCGTCTAACGTTGAACCCGCTAGACAAGCCAACGTACCCAGGTAGCCCCAACAAATTCAATCCAAGTTAACAGTAGTAGAGTTAATACCTTTCAAAACTGAACAGAATAACAAAACACCTTAANGCTAGACAAGCCAACGTATCCAGGTAGTTCCAACAAATTCAACCCAAGTTAACAGTAGTAGAGTTAATACCTTTCAAAACTGAACAGAATAACAAAACACCTTAAAAACCATAACAACGGAAATGTAATAGAAATTCAAAAGAAATGCAAAGTGAAATAATAAAATACATAACGTCGCATAAGCCCAAAATCGGGGTGTCACAACTCACGAGCTATCTAAACAGAGTGCTAAATACAGAGTCTGAAAAGAAATACATAATTGTCTTTGGAGCTACAGAAGAAATAAGACAATAGGAGAACTAATGAACAGGAGAGACTCCAAGGTACACGAACGCCTGCGGTATACCTTGAAACTCGGTGTGGACTGAAGGTGACTCCCTCAGAGCAGTCCACTGGGTCCGGAAGCGAGATCTGCAAAACATTGAGAAGTGCAGCGTAGTATCAGTACAATCGACCCCATGTATTGAGTAAGTGACGAGCCTAACCTCGGCCGAAGTAGTGACGAGGCTAGACTTGACAATAGCGATAACCTGTCCTATTCTACCGCAGGTAACATGGATAATACTAGGCAGAGATAAACAGACAAGTAAAGGATACGGGGGCAGAAAAGGGGAACAAGTGAAATGAAGCAGTTCAATTGACATATAGAAGTAAACAAGGGAGGCAATTTAACACCATAGCTAACGAAACAAGTATAAGTACCAGAAATGTAAATAATGGCACAACATCACCCTTCGTGCTTTTACACTCTTCCTCACAATGCGATGTATAATGTGAAATAGTATAAATCATGGCACGACATAACCCATCGTGCTTTACACTCTTCCTCACTATGAAATGTAATCAAATATCATGGCACGGCATCACCCTTCGTGCTTTACACTCTTCCTCACTATGCAATGTGATCAAATATCATGGCACGGCATCATCCTTCGTGCTTTACACTCTTCCTCACTATGCAATGTAATCAAATATCATGGCACGGCATCACCCTTCGTGCTTTACACTCTTCCTCACAAAATGATGACATATATAATGGCAAGGAGTACAACATAGTGGAAATATACAGTTCAAATCACCCGGCAAGGGGAAAACATCAGTTAATAACTCAACACATGCCCGGCAAGGGTCTCAACTATAACCAATCACCTCAATTGTATGCTCTACATTTGGATTATCAATCGTATCAACACTTCTCAAGCTCAACATCCAATACTTTCAACAAGAATAAATTACCAAGTAGAGATAATCTCATAATAAGATAAACATGGAAGAAATACTACAATTTCTATCAAAATAGACTCACGGGCATGCTTGACACACATGGCATAGGTACTCGTCACCTCACCTATGCAATGAACATGATAATAACTTAGCACATAGCAAATGATACCTATTCCCTCACCGAAGTTAGGCAAGACACTTACCTCGGGTCCAAAGTATAGCAATCAACCCTCTAAGACCGCCTTTCCTTTATAATCCGACTCCGAAACAACGATATCTAGGCATAATTAATTCAATAATATCAATAAAGACTCAATAACACAATCCCATAACCTAGATATGCAATTCCTATCATTCTTCCAAAATTTCCAAAATTCGACCCCGGGCTGCTTGGTCCAAACACGAGGCTCGGACCAAAACCCGATCACCCATAACCCCACGAGTTCAAATATATGATTTGTTTTAAGATTCGACCCCAAATTGAGGTTGAATCACCCAAAATCCCATAAGCCCTAACTCTACCCAAAACCCCTAATTTCTACTTTGATTTTAGGAATTTAGGCCTAGGTTCTAGTGGTTACGAAAGAAATATGGAAGAAATCGATGTTAGAAACACTTACCCAAGAGGCTATAGAGGAAGAATTGGCGTGGGGGTCGTCAATGGGGTCTTGGAGAAGAAGGAGTTGATGCAGAAGTGTAAATCCCGTAATAACATTCTGTTTTTGACTTAAAGAATTAACTGGGCGATTTTGTTCATCGCGATCGCAAGAAAGGGGTTGCGATCGCGGAGAGTCTGGTCCTAACTCACTGCGATCGCGGAAGGGAAGTTGCGATCGCGGAATAGAGCTTAGCTGACCCTATGCGATCGCAGGAAGAGGTATGCGATCGCGGAACACTAGACATCACACTATGCGATCGCGGGTCGCAAGGATGCTATCGCGGAAGAGACCTGGAAAGACATCTGCGATCACGGATCAAAGGCCGCGATCGCAGAGAAGAAAACACCAGACACCAGCAAATGAGTCAAAACACCAGATTTTTCCCCTTTTCACACCCCGTTAGCTACCCGAAACTCACCCGAGCCCTCGGGGCTCAAAACCAAAAACACACACGACTCCCAACACATCCTACGGACTTATTAAAGTTTTTAAATCACCAAAACATCATCAAAATCAAGGAATTAAACCTCAAAACTCATAAAAATTTCCTTAAAATTTCATAAGGCTTAATTATTCCAATTTTGATCCGAAACACGTCATTTCAAGTATGTTTTACACCAAATTTCACAGATAAGTCACATAACATATAGTAAACCTGTTCCGGGCTACGGAACCATAATACGGGCCCGGTAGTACAATTTTCACATCAAAGTTCATTTTCAAAAACCTTTATTATTTTCAGAAAACAATTTTCTTTAAAAATTCATTTCTCAGGCTTGGGACCTCGGAATTCGATTTCGGGCATACTCCCAAGTCCCATATTTTCCTACAGACCCTCCGGGACTGTCAAATCACGGGTCCGGATCCGTTTACCAAAATTTTTGACCAAAGTTAACTTTATTCATTTAATTATCATAAAATTCCATTTTCATCAAATTTCACCATACAGACTTCCCGGCTACACGCCTTGGCTGCGCATGCATATCGAGGTGAGATTAACGAAGGCTTTCGGGGCCTCGGAACACAAATTTAGCTAGAATCACCTAGGATGACCTTTTGGGTCATCACAGTAATCCTTCTCAAGAATATTATACGGATATTTCCCTACTCCAGGTATGTTAAGGCTAAGCCCTTCTTTCATTTTGGCATAATCCCGTAATTACATGAGTTTGATAATGAGGTATATAGAAACTCAAATTCCTGAATTTAGGTATATTTTCCTAGTCTCGTAAGTTACAATATTCTTTTTATCGGGACTTCATATTCATTTGAGTATTTCCTTTTTCCAGTCAAGAGAGTAGAGTGGTTATATACAATATTATAGTATTTTCATTACCATCGAGCTATAATCGATGGGCAGGCCCCTATTGGGCAACCTCTGATCAGATGGTAAGTTATATACCGAACCTACTGTGGCTGAGCGCCTATGAGCGAGCCTAGTTGGTTGAGATACAGAGCCTAGTATGGCCGATCACCTATGAGAGAGCCTACTACGGAAGAGCAGTTATAAAGTTATATATATATAACGAGCCTTATAGGGCCGGACAACTATTTTACTTACTATATTGAGAGAGTTGAGTCAGTATCAGCAGGTAAGCATATCTTCAGATTATCTTTGACTTCCAGTTACCTGCAGTTATTATATTATTAGTTCAGTTTCAGCTTTCAGTATAGTGCCTTACATGCTCGGTACATTATTCGTACTAACGTCCCTTTTGCCTGGGGACGCTGCATTCATGCCTGCAGGTATAGACAAAAATCTTGACGAGCCCTCATAGTAAACGAGATTAGCATTCAGCGAAGGATCAGTAAGACCCCACCTTATTCGGAGTGCATCTAAGTTTACGAGTCATCATGTCAGAGTTTTGCTACAGACTTATGGGTAGGCCGATACCCTGTCCCATTTGATGTCAAATAGTCTTAGAGGCTTTGTAGAAAAAGGTTCATTTTGTACAGTATGTCAGAGGCCTTGCCGGACCATATGTATTCTTGTCTTAAGAACTATAGTTTATTTATATAGTGTTGCCCGCTTACAGTTGTACATTATGAGTTGTGGCCATGTTGGCCATGATAGTTATAAAAGGAATGAGTTCAGCCAACTCGACATATGTATGTTATAGTTTTGATTGAATGATTATGAGTTACAGAGTTGTTCGCTCGGGCCAGCTCCGCACCGAGTGCCAGCCACGCCTCCTTAGGTTCGGGGTGTGACAAAGTGGTATCAGAGCAGTTCTTTCCTAGGGAGTCTACAAGTCGTGTCCAGTAGACGCTTGTTTATGGGTGTGTCGTGCACCACACTTATATCTAGGATGCTACAGGGCATTTATGACTGTCACTCTTTCTTCTTACTCTAGATCGTGTGATAGAGCTTATTTATAAGAATTCAAATTCCGAACTTCTATTAGTAATAAGACGATGCCTACATTCAGAAAGATGATCGATAAGAGAGTTGTGAAAGTGTTGAGTTAGAGGAACTCGATTTTTTCATATTGCTTATGATGAGTAAATGAGAAGTCTTTAGCTGATAATGCGTATACTAAAAGGTGTACCGTTCTTGATAAGGAGTTTTTAGGAAAGAATACTTATCTGGACTTACGGTAAAAAGGAATGACGGAGTCGAAAGTTAGAGACGGGTTGTAACAAGTAAAAGAAGCAAGGTGAAGAAGGGTATGAGGTACCCAGTTAATAAAGATTATCCTTATTTAACATTCAGGAAGGGAGATATAAGCATTTTGAATTACCTTCAATAGTAATAGATGTACGTACGATCGGCCGCACCTGTCTCAGTCATGCTCTATGGGAGCTAACGGATATGGTTTAAAGAGAAAGACAGGATAGTAGGATCCGGTTGCGGTTAGAGTAACCCAAAATGATGAATGGATGGTTTGAATACAATTACATTGGGAGATTGGATGTCAATGGATTATTAAAGAACGAAACAGAGGAGATCAAGGAGGACATTTTGGAGTTTTACTAAAACTTATATTCAGAGAATCTACAAGAAAGATGGCTGGTTCTATGAAGTAAATGCCTCCCACATGGGAAACAAACAAAAAACCACTCTTATTTGTTTTTGCACTGCCAAGTTACTGCACAATTGTGGTAGCTTTTCCTGAATATTATTGGTCCACATTTGGTCATCTTTTGAAACGGTAAAGGTATTATTAGAAGGTATCATGGCACAGAAAAGTACAGGACTCGAGAAAGACCAGAAGATACTATACTACAACAAATATGCAACTACTTACTTCCTCATAACAATTCTAAGAAATCCATATACTGATCCATACTTCCAATATGTCTCCTCTTACACGAGAAAGAAAGTATGCGTTGGTTGACATTTTCGAAGGGATAAATATTACTTTGGTATTGCTCCCATCCCTAGTAGAGAAAGAATGTTAGGCAACCTGAAGAGCTAGTAGGTGGAGCAAGGGGAGCTAAAAGCAAAAGAATGTCTTGTTCAAGTTTTTGGAATAAAGTAATAGACATAAATGTTAGCAGGAAATAAGGAAAGAGTTAATGATGCATTATGAGTAAGATGTGATACATGGATGACAACGGTAGATAAAAAAGATGAAAGTATTACAGAATCTATAGTCAAGTAAAAGAAAAGACAAGAGGTGATAGGCCTTGAGACAACCAAAGAGTGTAGGCCATAAAGTCATATCCTCATTTCAAGAAATAAGTTCGTGACTCCAACGCGACTACCTGAAGGAAATGTTAAACCCTAGAGTAATAAGAACTAGTATGGTCTGGTGAATAAGATAAACTAAACATGAGTTAGGGACTGAGTGATTGATAATAGTCAGCATCATAAGAATTTCATATTTTTCTCCGGCAATAACAGAGTGGTCGACAAAAGAAGATTCATGAGAAATTTAGAGAATGGTCATTCGGGAAGACGCTTCCCTAAAGCAAGAAATGTGAGCAGAGTTCACCTTAAGGGACTGTATATGCCAGTCATACTAAGTGTCACCCTCGCGAGTTAGGAATTTTTTTATCCTTGGTGCAGAAGGATTACCGCAAGGCGAGTAAGGGTCATTGATGATGTGAAAAGACACCAAAGATGAAGAGGAAAAACATCTATAGGCGGGTCGTCATAGCTACAAGTCGTAGTACTCCCTTTAAGGGGGGAATATGGAATGATAAAGGAAGAATGCGATAAAAGTAAGAAAGGGATGATATTTCACTTATTCAAAGCCTACATGTATGCTGCAATTCCAAAACATTATGCAAACACGATGTCAAGAAGAGGGAGTAAGGGTCCATGCCCGAGATGTTAGTGATGCATAAGGAACCAATGCGAGACGTAAGTTAAGACAAAGGAAATAACCCAAGAAAGATTACACGGTATATTAATATGGGAGTGGGATAACGAGTAGTTAGTAAGTTGATTCAAGAAGGGCCTAGTTATGGCTAGACAAAAGGATACAAACAAATCAATAGATTGTGCAAGATAAATAGAATGAACCCCAACATAGGAAATTCAGTTCTACAGTTATGACATCATGACCTTGAGAAATATTCAGATAAGAGTTGGGATAGTAAAAGGTACCATATAAGTATTGCGAAAACAAAAGAGAATGTCACTCTAAAGGAAGTCAAAATATTTGTTCAGAAGCAACCGTACAAGCACAAGGGTGTGGAAGTAAGTAACTATGGATAATTAGAGGCGAGGAAGAACGTCAAAAAAAAATTTCAATCGGGTATACACTGTAATAATCTCACATCTTTACAAGAGTCATAGGGTTCTCCCTAAGTACTACAATGGGAAACTAGTTGAGGAAATAAGGAAGAAGGCTTCAACCTAAGCACGACGACCTAAAGGGGAAATGCTCGTTTAACAACAGTCTCACAACAACATTGTAAGTACTCCAGAGGAAGTGGTACCTACCGTGGCTAATGAATGGGAAGTAAAATTAAAACTAATATTCGAGATCATACGAGTTGCATTAAAACTATGGTATGCGTAGGAACTATGGTAAGCTAAGTATGCACGCAGCAAGGGGGCAGAAAGACCAGGAAAAATAATAGCTTATGTTGAAGAAATTTAAGAAGGAACGAAAGGAATTATTTGAACAGTGATCCTGAGCTGGCTTAAGAGTTTGAAGTTTTATACCTACAACATATAAAGCCATAGAAGATTCTGGTATACGTTAGAAGAAAGAATTGATCCCAGGTCATAAATGAAAGATTGAATTGTTAAAGGATTTTATCATGAATATTCCTCAACGCCTATGAAAGGCTAAAGTAATAACTAATACCAGGAGCCGAAGATCGGAAGATAGCTTAAGCCTATATAAAGGCTGATCAGAAACAAGAGGAAACCAAAGAGTTACATCGACTAAGTAAAACATGAGTGAACCAAAAGAATATAAACCTCGGGATCACTCCTACATAGCAGATGTATAAGAGATATAATACAGTAGCCATATTTTATAACGGCTCTATGAAGAAGCCAACTGAAGAGTACCAGCCTTATAAGAAGTCACATAAAGCTCCTACTTGGATTGTGCATGCACTAGCGGTGCATGTATTATAATAGAGCTTCAAGTTATAGATGTGAATTATACCTATGTGGAAGGGAGGTCCTGAAAGAGATAAAAGACATGATGCAAGATTCTAAAGTAAGTAAGGTAAAGGGAACAACGTACGGGATACTAAAATGTAGGAGGCTGTGAATAGTCCATACTTCGGACAGAAGGCTAGAAGCATGGGGATTCAATATCCAGGAATGATGCAGCGTCGTCAGTGGCATATCTTCCACCCTATGGTTTCTAAGTACCGAATGGTCTAATAAGAGATTAAAGAAGAGTTAGAGAGGGTGTGATATCTCGCGTGATGTTCCAGAACGACATAATCTATGATGCAAGAAAGTTGAAAGGTTTCAAGTAATATAAATAGATATGTTTAGGTGGCAAGCTATTGTATGGTGCAACAATAAGGTTCTAGAAATGTGATCACCCAAAAGGTCATCCTAGGTAAATCTAGCTAAATCTGTGTTCCGAGGCACCGAAAGCCTCCGTTAATCTCACCTCGATATGCGTGCGCAGCCCGGGCGTGTAGCCGGGAAGCTATTTTGTGAAAACTTGATGAAAAATTGAAATTATAGTAATTAATGGAATACAGTTGACTTTGGTCAATATTTTTGGTAAACAGACCCGGACCCGTGATTTGATGGTCCCGGAGTGTCCGTAGGTAAATACGGGACTTGGGCGTATGCCCAAAATCGAATTCCGGGGTCCCAAGCCCGAGAAATGAATTTTTAAAGAAAATTGTATTCTGAAATTAATATAGGTTTTTGAAAATGGTAATTGGTGTGAACACCGTGTTACTGGGCCCGTATTATGGTTTCGGAGCCCGGAACAGGTTAAATATATGTTATGTGACTTATCTGTGAAATTTGGTGTAAAACAGACTTGAAACGACGTTATTCGGATCAAAATCGGAATATTAAGCTTTATGAAGTTTTAAGAAAATTCTATGAGTTTTGAGGTTTAATTCATTGATTTTGATGATATTTTGGTGATTTAAATGCTTGAATAAGTCCGTAGGATAATTTGGGAGTCGTGTGTGTTTTTGGTTTTGAGACCCGAGGGCTCGGGTGAGTTTCGGGTAGTTAACGGGGTGTGCAAAGTGGAAAAATCTGGTGTTTCTTGAGCTTTCTTGTGTCTGTTAGTTTCCTCTCCCTAGTTTTTAAAATCAAAAGATCATTTAAAGATGGAAGTTTTTCAGAGAAAACATAGAAAGAAACTTCGTAATACCGTAGATCTAGAATAAATGGAAATACATAGGTTTAGGGTTTCGTGGAACCCAAAGAAGTAGGAAGAACCTCAAAGACGCCACCGGCCTAAGCCGGAGAAGGTTGTACTTTCTTACTCAAACGGTCGGGGAGGCCGGTAAGTAGCATGGGACCATGGGAGGCAAGAGAACCGCTCTAAGTTCGTCCGAGGACCCCAGGACCAGTGAGGGTGGGTAGACAACCAGGAGATTATGAAGAACCAAGGCTTCCGGTGAGAACCAGCCGGAGAAGATGGACAGACCCCATCGGAGGGGAGAAGGCAAAGAAGCTTCTAGAGAGAGCTAGAGAGTAACAGAGGGAAATAGAGAGAGAATGAGTGTTGAGGGAATGAGGGGTCGTGGGGGGGGGTAGTATGGAGTTAATTAAGGTAACATAGATCTGGACCGTTGATCTCATATGATCAACGGTTCAGATCAAGCATGGAGTTGGGCCGGGTAGGAATAGGTTTGGGTTGGGCTGGTTAATGGGTTTTGGGTCAGGTGGGGTTGGGTTAAATGTTGGCTAAAATTTAAATAAAATGGGGCTAAGTGTTAAATACCCTAATTAAATAAGATAATTAATTAGTAAAATAGCTAATAATTATGTAAAATGAAATTAAAACCAAATAAATGAAATTAAGATAATTAATTACTATAAAAAATATAAAACGATCAGTTTTTGCTTTTAAAGTGGTATAAATGTATATTTGTGCTATAATCGCAAAAACTACTGAAATTAACTAAATAATGCCAATAGTGGCTAATTTGTGAAATAATTAAGTCCTAATGGAATTATATAGGATCATATTGAGTAATAAAGTGATTTGAAATTGTTTATAACATCATTTATGCATAATTATGAATAGTTATGGAACATAAAATATTAAATAAACAAGAAAATAATTTGATAAAAATACGAAAAATTATGGAAAAACATCGATTACTGCAAAGAGTGATTTTGAAAATAGATATGCAATTTTAAAAATAATTTGAGGAAAAATTGGGTATCAACAGCTGCCCCTCTTTAACCGAGAAGGATGAAAGAGTTGTCGGGTAAAGATATGATGGCCAATTTTGACCGTATGGAGATAGTATGAAAGATTTAGGTCGCACTCTAGTTTCTGAGTTGCCTACATATCCCTAGTTTTACAGGAATCAGGCCGTATGTAGTTCTGGAGTCACCAGTGAAGTATACCAGTGACGTTTTATAAGGACGGACGCAAGGCGCAAAGCAAGGTGAGAAAAAATGGTGTACGGGGTAGTTAGGAGAACTAGAGCGGTCCGCTCCTGCCTAGATGGTTGTTCCTAGCCGAATTTCATGTAAATGAATAACAAGCATATAGTGTGCGTAATTTAAACATGATGCAGATTCCCATTGGACTATGAATGATGTCTTTGGACGGTTGAGGATGACATCCTTATACCATGATGTCCTGGGCCATGAATCGCTTGATACGGGATTCGCAGGCTATGAAATGATGTTCTCGGGCCATGAGGATGGTGCCTCCAAACCATGATGCCTTTGAATAATGATATGCAAACTGATAAAATGAGATCCGCGGGCCATGAAATGATGTTCTAGGGCCATAGAGATGATGCCTCTGAACGATGACGCCTTTGGACAGGTTGGCGATATTTCAGCCCATGAAAAAATGCAATAGTATGATGCTAACAAGATAGATCTTAGTCTTGCGAATTAAAGGGCGGAGCTTAGCCGGAAAGGAAGCGAAGTAGATAATGGTAGAGACAGTAGTTCCTTTGAAAAGTAAACGGGAGGTAACATTTAACCTCGGAAGACAGAATGGTAGCCTTATGCAATGAACAAAATGCAGATGGAGATAGCGTTTAGTCTCGGAAGGCAGAATGGTAGCCTTATGCAATAAATAAAATGCAGATGGAGGTAGCGTTTAACCTCGGAAGGCAGAATGGTAGCCTTATGCAATAAATAAAATGCAGATGGAGGTAGCGTTTAACCTTTGAAGGCAGAAAGGTAGACTTATGTAATGCAGATGCAGATGGAGGTAGCGTTTAACCTCGGAAGGCAGAATGGTAGCCTTATGCAATGCAGTTGCAGATGGAGGTAGCGTTTAACCTCGGAAGGCAGAAAGGTAACCTTATGCAATGCAGATGCGGATGGAGGTAGCGTTTAACCTAGGAAGGCGGAAAGGTAGCCTTATGCAATGCATATGCAGACGGAGGTAGTGTTTAACCTCGGAAGACAAAAAGGTATCCTTGTGCGATATTAAAAGACTGACAATAGAAATTCTTAGCTGGTAATAAATTTCAGTAGAGCATTGTGGTAATGAAACATCGTTTGTGCTGATAACAAATGTTGGCATGTGCGAGGAGTTTGAGGAGCATGTCCTTGAACACTGTAGGTCTTTCGGGTGGATGATATGTCTTTGCGATCTTTGTGCCTGCATCCAAAGAAAAATTGTAAGTTCTTTAAAAGGGGGGAAGGTTAGTTCGTATCCCTGTCGGCTTTGCTTAACTTGTCTGCTCGCAGGTGATACGGTATGTACTGTTGGGGGTAGCGTTTGCTAAACAAGCTATTTCAAAAATAGATATGCATGATTTTGTAAAGACATAATATAATAATATAATCTAAAATAATTTTTAGATGAACCGACGACCGTGACGCGGTTCAAGGCATTGCAACCTCTTGCTACAGAATTTTGAGGGTCCTCCTCAAAATTCTGCCCCAGTTTGATAGGTGAATACTTTTGACTGCTGCTTGCTCGGCGATCGACTGAACTTGCTTCAGAATTTTTAGGGCCCTCCTCAAAATTCTGCCCCAAATAGTTTGGTGGATGCTTCCGGACTTCTGCTTGTTTCANGGGGGTGGAATTTTTGTTCAATTGTGACCGAACCCATAGGGCAGCCTACGTATCCCCTCTTAAAAGGGAATCAGGTCAGGCGTAGTTCAATTTACATTGTTGACAAAAGCATAAGGAATTACACATAGTAGCGCTTGACTGCATCTGAATTGATTGGTTTTGGCCAAATTTCTCCGTCCATTTCTGCAAGTATAAGTGCTCCTCCTGTCAGTACTCTGTGAACTATGTACGGACCCTTCCAGTTGGGAGAAATTTCCCTTTGGCTTTGTCTTGGAGGAAAGATTTTCTTTAGCACCAGCTGCTCTGGTGTGAATCGTCTCGGCTTGACTTTCTTGTTGAAGGCTTTGGACATTCTTTTCTGATAGAGTTGACCATGACAAACTGCGTTTATCCTCTTTCCGTCTTTGAGGGCTAGTTGCTCATAACGGTTTCTTACTCATTCCGCGTCGCTGAGCTCAACTTCTTGTATAATTCTCAGAGATGGAATCTCAACTTCGGCAGGAATAACAGCCTCTGTACCGTAAACCAGCATGTAGGGGGTTTCCCCGGTTGATGTGCAAAATATGGTGCGATATCCCAATAAGGCGAATGATAACTTCTCATGCCATTGCTTGTGCCTTTCTATCAACTTCCTTAATATCCTCTTGATGTTTTTGTTAGCGGCTTCTACAGCTCCATTCATCTGAGGTTTGTAAGCTGTGGAGTTCTTGTGTTTGATCTTGAATGTTTTCACACATGGATTTCATCACGTCATTGTAAAGATTAGAGCCATTTTCGGTGATGATTGACTCTGGAACTCTGAACCGACAATTAACACGGTCGCGGACAAAGTCGTCCACGACTTTCTTGGTGACTGCCTTGTAAGAGGCTGCTTCGACCCATTTAGTAAAGTAATCAATGGCAACCAGGATAAACATGTGTCTGTTAGAGGCGGCAGGCTCGATAGGTCCAATGACGTCCATGCCCCAGGCGGCGAGCGGACATGGTGAACTTGTTGCATTAAGCTCACTCGGAGGTACTTTTATCATATCTCCATGTAGCTGATAGTGGTGGCATTTTCGGACGTACTGGATGCAATCTGTTTCTATGGTCATCCAGAAGTAACCTGCTCGGAGTATCTTCTTTGCTTATACAAACCCTTTCATATGTGGACCGCAGGTCCCATCATGAATTTCTTCCAATAGTTTTGATGCTTCCTTTGCGTCGACGCACCTTAATAACCCCAAATCAGGAAACCTCCTATACAGGATTCCTCCACTGTGAAAGAAATTGTTAGACAATCTCTGAAATGTGCGCTTCTGAGTGGCGTTTGCAAGCTCTAGTATTCTCCTTTTGCCAAATATCCGTTGATGTCATGAAACCAAGGATTTTCATCTGCTTCTTTTTCAACATGGGCACAGTAGGCCGGCTGACTGTGAATTTTCACTGGAATGGGGTCAATGAAAGTTTTGTCTGGATGCTGAATCATATATGACAAGGTAGCCAGATAATGGACGAACTCATTCTGAGCTATAGGGACATGCCGGAACTCTATCTTTGTGAACCTCTTTCTCAACTCCTGAACGTGATGTAGATAGGGTAGTATCTTGGAATTTTTGGTTGCCCATTCTCCTTGTACTTGATGTAGTAATAAGTCTGAGTCACCAATCACTAACAGCTCCTGGACGTTCATGTCAATAGCCATGTTGAGCCCTAAGATGCAGGCCTCATATTCAGCCATGTTGTTGGTGCAAGGAAACGTGAGTTTGGCGGATGATGGGTAATGCTGACCCGTTTATGATATTAAGACTTCTCCGATACCGACTCCTTTGAAGTTTGTTGCGCCATCAAAGAACATCCTCCAACCGTCGTAGGATTCTGCAATGTCCTCTCCTACGAATGATACTTCTCCATCAGGAAAATACGTTTTCAGGGGTTCATATTCTCCGTCAACTGGATTCTCAGCAAGATGGTCTGCTAATGCTTGTCCCTTAACCGCTTTTTGAGTCACATAAATAATGTCGAACTCACTCAACAGGATTTTCCACTTGGCTAGCTTGCCAGTGGGCATGGGTTTCTGAAAGATGTATTTTAATGGATCCATCCTTTATATGAGATATGTTGTATAAGCACTGAAGTAGTGCCACAGCTTCTGAGCGACCTAGGTCAAAGTGCAGCAAGTGTGTTCCAACAAAGAATATCGGGCATCAAACAGAGTGAACATCTTGCTGAGAAAATAAATAGCTTGTTCCTTCCTTCCTGTTTCATCATGTTGCCCCAGAACGCAACCGAAAGCTCCATCTAGTAAGACAAGGTAGAGTAGCAGGGGTCTACCTGGCTCTGGTGGTACCAAGACCGGCGGTGTGGATAGATACTCCTTGATTCTATCGAAAGCTTTTTGAAAGTCCTCGGTCCACTTAGTTGCATCGTCCTTCTTTAACATTTTGAAGATTGGTTCACAGATGATTGTAGACTGTGCTATGAATCGGCTGATGTGATTGAGCCTCCCCAAGAAGCTCATAACATTTTTCTTGTACTTTGGCGGCGGTAGCTCTTGAATGGCCTTGACTTTTGACGGGTCAAATTCTATTCCCCGGCGGCTCACAACGAATCCCAACAACTTCCCAGCAGGAACCCTGAATTCACACTTTGTGGGGTTCAACTTCAGATTATATTTTCTCCACCTGTTGAAGAACTTCCTTAAATCTTCCATGTGACCAGCAACTTTCTTTGATTTGATAATGACGTCGTCCACATACACCTCGATCTCTTTGTGAATCATGTCATGGAATATGGTAGTCATGGCCCTCATGTAGGTGGCCCTTGTATTCTTTAAACCAAACGACATCATTTTGTAACATCCCAGGGCGTGATTAACGCCATTTTCTCAGCATCTTCCTCATCCATCCAAATTTGATGATATCCGGTGAAGCAATCTACGAAGGATTGTAGCTCATGTTTGGCGCAATTGTCGATTAGAATGTGTATGTTTGGCAAGGGGAAGTCATCTTTAGGACTGGCCCGGTTGAGATCCCGGTAGTCGACATAGACTCTGACCTTCCCGTCTTTCTTTGGCACAAGTACAATGTTGGCTAACCATGTCGGATATTCGACCACCCAGAGAACTCTGGCGTTGATCTTCTTGGTAACTTCTTCTTTGATTTTCAAACTCATGTCAGGTTTGAATTTTCTGAGCTTCTGCTTTACCGGTGGACATGTCGGATTGGTCGGCAGCTTGTGAGCCATAATGGATGTACTTAAACCAGTCATGTCATCGTAAGACCAGGCGAATATGTCCTCATACTCCCTTAGGAACTCTGTATACTCTTTCTTCTCTGACGGTGACAAACGGATACTGATGCGTGTTTCCTTGGCGTTTTCTGAATCTCCCAGGTTGACAACCTCACTCTCATCTAACTTGGACTTATGTCTATTTTCAAAGTCTTCGACCTCCTTAACAATTTCGTTGGGTATATCGTCTTCGTCTGAATTAATGTCTGTTTGTTGCGTCGCCTCATTGCACGTCACAGTCATCGGTTCATCAAGTAAAGTAATAGTAATCCTTATAAATAAAATAATGAGAGAAAATAGTAGCGAATGAATATCGAATTCGTAAGAGAAACTAGAAATGCTTTGATAAATTGAATAACTGTTTTGAACATTGAAGATCTTATTGCAGGAATTGAAAAAAAATGCAGAAAAGGGAAAATTGTTTAGTAAATGAAACAGTAAATAATGCTTGTTTTTTAGCCTTGCTACCCCGAGGCTCGGCGGGCTCTAGTGGTCATGATAGACTAGTTCTTGAGATATGCTCCGTTGCTTACTGCGTGTACGGAAGGGCCTTCCTTCCCCTCCTCCTTGGGAATAACACAGCAATCCATATCATCATCCTCCAGGAACAAATTCCTCAGTACAGCGAGTGCTTCTTCTTCGTCTAACCCATAAATAACGTTGGCTTGCTGGAAGGTCTGCTCCAGATGCGGTATTGGCTGTTCCAATGGGTAGTAAGGACCGCGCCAAGGTGGCGACAAGCTATTAAATTCCTCCTAGGTGTACTCATATCCCAGACCGAAAGTAGTATCATGTTTCTTGATCTTGATGGGTTTGGAGATTCCTTGAAGGTTCTTGCCGATCCCTTTTCCAGGCTCGTACCCATTCCAGTTTAGTATGATCTCGATTTTGCTATCCCACCATTTTTGGTTTTCAATAGCATTGACTCGCTTAATATTGTGATAAGTTCCTCCACCTAGTTTTCTCTTTCCATCAATCACAGGGATAGTCTAGCGATTGTAGATAGGGTTGCTACCGTCGCCGTGGATGATTACTTCTTGGTGGTTCAACTCGAATTTCACCGCCTGATGTAGTGTTGATGCGACGGCCCCAACAACATGGATCCAGGGTCTCCCTAACAGCAAGTTGTAAGATACCGGCACGTCTATTACATGGAAGTCCACTTCAAACCAGGTTGGTCCCATCTATAAGCATAGACTGATTTCCCCCATGGTAGCTCTTTGGGACCCGTCGAAGGCTTTCACATTGATTTATCCCTCTCTTATCTCGTGTAGCCTTTACCCAATTTCTTGGGTGTTGTCAGCGGACAAATTTTAAGACTGGAACCTCCATCGATCAAGATCCTCGTGATGAAATGATCTTCGCATTGCACGGTGATGTGCAATGCTTTGTTATGCCCCAATCCCTCAGGTGGTAACTCGTCTTCGTGAAAAGTAACTTTGTGAATTTCCAGTACCTGGCCCACCGTGTTGGCCATTTCTCCACTGGTGATGTTGTTCGGCACATATGCTTCGCTCAACACTTTTAGTAAAGCATTTCTGTGCATCTCAGAATTCTGTAGCAAAGAGAGAATAGATATTTGTGCTGGTGTCTTGTTCAGTTGGTCGATGACCGAATACTCCTTAGCCTGTACTTTCCTCCAAAGATCATCGGAACCCATTTCAATGAGGGAAGGGCGGTTGGCGACTTTCTTGCTTGACTCGGCCAGATGTTCATGGTATATACTCTACCAGCTCTCGTCATACCATGTGCTGCGATGGCTTCCTCAGACCTATTTTTACCTTTCCTTCTTGCTTCGGCTGTATAATCCCAAGGGATAGCATCTGAATAGAAAGGTAGTGTTGTTGACATTTCTACTGGAATTGGCGTGGTTATTCTTACTTCGACTGGAGTGTATGTTAGGGGTGGCAGGACTGCAACCTCGAGTGGTGGTGGTGCGTTTGCTGGAGAGACAAACTCAACTTCAATGGCACTGGCGCCTTCACCTTTGCAGGCGGTGCTGCTTCAAACTCAAATGAGATAGACATATTCACCTCGGCAATCTCAGATTGATGAATCTGGACTATGATCGGGTTGAGAGTGACTGTAGGTTTCTTTGGGTCATCGCCTTCTGTGATCAACCCAATTGACCCCTCGGGGTCCCAGTCATCATCTATTCCAATCATATGGATACCTCTACCCTTATGGTCTAGTAATGAGTTATTGCGGACATTCGGAGCGGGATCTTTTTGCCACAATAATCTTGTTATCGATGAGGGTCTATATCTTATCTTTCAGAGAGCAGCATCCTTCGATGGTGTGTCCTTACATGCCAGAATGGTATGCACAAGATTTGTTTGGGTTAACCCGCTGAGAAGGGTTATCAGGGGTGGCAGCAGGGATAGGTGTAATGTAACCAACAGCTTTGAGTTTTTCATATAGCTGGTCAATAGGCTCGGCTATGGTGGTGTATTGTTTTGGAGGGCGGCGATCAAAGTTAGGGCGAGGCCTAGAAAATTTTTGGCGGGTAGGAGGTGATAAATAGTGAGGTGGCTGGGAATTATAGGTGTTGTAGACGGGAGCGGGTTGTGAATATCTATATGGGGTAGGTTGATATGTGGGTGGTGGAGATTGGTATGTGGGCGGTGGAGATTGGTATGTGGGCGGTGGAGCTTGGTAGTTCGCGGTTGGCTGATATGTGAAGGGAGGCATTGGGTAGACTTGGTATTTGGGTGGGGATTTGGCTTATTGTGCAACCATTACGGCTCCCACGCCTCTCTTCTTAGACACACCACCGAATTGTAAAGCTTTGTTAGTGGCTTTCAAAGCTTCAAAATTTGTGACCATACCGTTCTTGATACCTTCTTCAATTCGCTCTCCCAATTTGATAATGTCGGAGAACTTGTGGCCTTCCCATCATTAGCCGTTCATAATACTGTGGGTCCTGAGCTCGGACAAAGAACTTGTTCATCTCTTCTTCTTCTAAAGCAGGTCTGACTTTAGCAGCTTCCAACCTCCAACGAGTAGCATACTCGCGAAAGGTTTCTGTGGGTTTCTTCTTCAAGTTTTGGATGTAGAACATATCTGGTGCGTTATACGTATTGAATCTAAACCTGTCCATGAAGTCTGTTGCCATGCCTACCCAGTTGGACCATTTCTTATGGTCTTGGCTGATGTACCAAGACAGTGCGTCTCCCTTCAGACTCCTCATGAACAGTTTCATGCGGATCATTTCGTCTTTTCCTACGCCAACCAACTTATCACAGTAGGTCCTCAGATGGACCCTCGGATCACCAGTTCCATCTAACATCTCAAACTTTGGAGGTTTGTACCCCTCGGGTAGTTCGGCATCAGGTTGTATACAAAGATCTTCATAGTTCAAACCTTTAATTCCCTTTACTCCCTCAACACCCTGAACTCGACTAGTCATCTTTCTAAGTTCTTCAGCCAGATTCTTGATAAGCAAATCCTTCCCATCAAAGTCAGATGTATGTGAGATAGGCGGAATGGAGTGGGTCACAGTTTCCACATAGATGGGATTGTCGTAAGCATGGAAATGGTCCTTCGTGGGGTTTTGAGGTTCGCGGGTGGATGGTGTAGTGTGGTTGTGGCAAGTTTTGCATGGTGTAGGGAGAGTTTGGTTCTTTGGGAAAGTGGCGTTATGGTGAAGTGCAGGCTGATTTGGTAAGTTTGGGATATTCTGTGGTGGTGTAGGGTTGACGTCAGGGATGTTGAGGGAAAATGACAAATTGGCCAAATTCCAGACCTGGCCGAGCTCCTCTTGAAACTTCAACAATATCTGTTCCAATGGTGACATGAAACCTGAATACCCCGACCTTCAGTAGTCTCAACTTGTTCAACCGTATTGTCTTTCCTGATACCGCTGGATTCTACCATCTGACTTTTGCCCTTGTTTCTACTTTTGGGAGGACTGAGAGGAGGAGTAGGTGGAGGCCCTTTGGATCTTGTGCGGTAGGCAGATGATGCCAGAATGTGTGAACTAACCTTTGGGGAAGGGGATAGTAACTAAAAGAGAAACAAAACAAAAGGTCACCGAGTCAGTCAAGATTATGAAAAATATTGCAGAAATAAAGCACGTAGTGCGGAAATGTAAAGCGTATCCTATGTTGGGGACCTCTTTGTTCCAGAGGTAGGCCTAGTGACAAATTAAGTTGGAGAACTTAAAATGCTCAATGCCGCATTTTATTGATAGAAAATAGACAAATCTTTAAGACGACTCTAAATATGCGAAAATAAAGGGCACTAATGGCTATAGGACTTATTACATTAATGAAGAAAATAAGACACCCATATCTATTTGGTCCCAGAAGGACCTTCCCTAGATTCAACATTCTTGCTCCCCTCGATCAGCTTTCCCAACTCGCGAAGTCCCAGCAGCAGGTAGGTTCTGTTTAAGTACCCCCCCTCAGCTCCCTCAACCTTTTGGCAAGTCTCGATCTTTTGGATGAATTTTTCCTCCAGTTGAACTATACCTTGCTCCAAGTGACTTAACCTCTGGTTGGCTCTGACAGCCATGTCCTTCCATTCCTCGATCAAACTTTTGTTGGACTCATGTATCTTGTGGTGATCTTCCTCACATTCACGGATCCTTTTGCGCAGTTGGTTGTACTTGACTTGTGCTTCAGCCTTTTCGTCTATGACCCGGTGACCTCGAACGAATCCCGACTCAATTTGACCATCCAAATCTTCTTCTAACCAACCAAGATAGAAAGGGGTGCAACCGACGTATTATGATTTAGGACTTGTTGGTATATTTGGACAGGGACTCGGGTGGGCCCAGGTGCCTCCCGAGTATCGAACGGGGCTAAAAACCAGCTGATGCAATTGCTGGTGCACCTGATCTAGTGTGACCGCAGGTGCGGGACCACTCCTGCGGTCCCAAGCATCGCAGGTGCGACCCCAGGTGAGGTCCCCGATTCTCGCAGGTGCGGACAAAGGTCCGCAGGAGCGGAACCCCAGGTGCGGTAATCCCTCTGCAGGTGCGACCCCAGCCCCACTCGTCCAGTTCCGCAGGTGTGAGCCCCATCTCGCAGGAGCGAGACCGCACGTGCGGTCCTCGAGCCGCAAGTGCGGAATCCCTGTAGGCCAGGCAGTATATATTCTTCAAAACTCGGGATTTCACCCCTCTCATTCATTTTCCACCACCATTAGAGACCTGTGAGCTTGGGAAGAACACACCACGACCTGGCTACGGTTAAGGTAAGATAATCCCTTCCTAATACTAGTTTCATGCATGAATTATTAATGGGATTACCTACTAAAGTTATGGAAAATCAGGAATTGGGTAGTAAATTTAGGGTTCTTGAGAAGATTTGCGTATTGTCTGTTTAATGCTATGAATTCAAGTGGGAACGTCATATTAATGATCCTTAGGCTATGGGTGAGTGATTCCTTCGAGAATTTTTGGAATTCGAGCGTGCGGGCCTGGGGTCGAAGTTTGGTATTTTTGGAAGGATGATAGAAAAAGTATAATTATGCTTTGGAATTGGTTTGTTGAGTAATTATTGATGTTAATAAATCAATTATGTCTAGATATTATCGATTTGGAGTTGGATTCAAGAGGAAAGGCTGTGATTGAGGCTTGACTTGCATTTTGGAGCCGAGGTAAGTGTTTGGCCGAACCTTAGCTTGAGGGAATAGGTATAGAGTCTTATTTGCTATGTGTAATTCATGTCCAACGTATAGGTGAGGTGACGAGTACCTATATGTTGCGGTCAAGCATGCCCGTGAGTCAATTGTGATGAATTATACCGTGTTCTTGATATTCTCTGTACTATGAATAATTGGTGATTTAGAAGTGATGCATTGATGTTGTTTCATGACGTGGGAAATTATTGATTAATTGTTCAGTTGAGGCTCTTACTATTGAAATTACACTTCTGAGCGAGTTTGGTTATAGCTGAGTCCCTTGCCGGGATGATAGAAATTTATCGAGTATTTCTATACACTTGAGATTTCTTATTGTTAGTGTCACATTATATTGTTGTTTTTATATTATTTATCGCACGAGGGGACATGTCGTGCCGATTGTTTATTATTTATCGCACGAGGGGACATGCCGTGCCGATTGTTTATTATTTATTGCACGAGGGGACATTCTGTGCTGATTGTGTATTATTTATTGCACGAGGGGACATTTTGTGCCGAGTGTTTATTATTTATACACGAGGAGACATTCCGTGTCGAGTGATTTTACTATTTATGCACGAGGTGACATTCCGTGCTGAGTGATTGTGTGATTATGCAGGAGGGGACATGTCGTGCCTTTTTGTTGTTCATTATCTGTTCTGAGACGTTAAATTCCTGCTTTTACCTTTACATTTCAGTTGTTACCCTGTTCTACTATGCTAGTATTTGTTGTCCCTTTTATCCCCAGCATGTTCTCCCCGTATATGTATTTACTTGTTTATTTCCGTCAATATTTTCTTGTTATTATGTAGAATTGTACAGATATATATTGTTTTCGGTCCTAGCCTCGTCACTACTTCGCCGAGGTTAGGCTCGGCACTTACTCAGTGCATGGGGTCGGTTGTACGGAGGCTACACCTGCACTTATTTATGTTGTGCAGACTACGCAGCCGGACCCGGTGGACACTGACGGAGGGAGCATTCAATCAGTCCATTCAGAGACATCGAGGTAGACCCGCAGACGTTCGTGGGCCTTAGCGTCACCTTCTACCCTTCTCTTTCAGTTCTGTCTTATCCTATAGTTTCAAAGACAGTCATATGTACTTATTTTCAGACCATTGTATTTAGTAATCTCATAGACAGTTCGTGAGAATGTGACACCAGTTCTTGGTTATATTTATGGGTTTTATTTTCGAAGCTTGCTATATTATTTTGAACTTAGTTAACTTTCATATTGTTGACCACCGTTGCATAAGTTATCTTGTTCATTTTAGTTGTAAATGAGTTTATTTAGTTCAAATGTTGGCTTGTCTAGCGGGTTCAACGTTAGGTGCCATCACGGCCTGAAGGTGGGATTTCGGGTCGTGACAGAGTATGATTTTAATTCTGAAAAATTAGTTGAGGTAATCTCGAATGTACTTAAAATCATAGGGAATAGAGTATAATCAAGGAAAGTATCCCACAAATAAGGAAACAATTCGAAAATCATTACAGAATTATACTGAACATAAATAAAATCATAGGTTCGAGGGGAATATCACAACTATGCAAAGAGATGCACAACATCAGTAGAGAATCTCATGCGAGATCAATTAAGAATCAATTACAAGAATTCAAGGACTCAATTATGGTTAATAGTAATGACTTAGGAGAAAATTAGCTCAAATTTATGAGAGCACACGGAATAAAACTCACAATAGGCAGGAAGAGGGAAATTTAACAAGCAACATAGGGTATAAAGCAGGGATTCACACATAGCACATAATGTTTATGATAGACAAACACATATGCATGATAATCGAACATGTAATCGAAGACGAACTCAGAATCCAGGATTAAGACTAAAAAAATTAGGGTTTTCAGTAAAGCGAGTTAAGATGAAAGACATCTTGAATCAGTCGTCAAAATCACAGAAAGAAACATAGAATATTACTAAAAATAGAAGCAAAAAATCGTTTTGAAAGAGGTTTATGAAACCCTAGTTTTTAAAATCGAAAGATCGTTTAAAGATGGATGTTTTTCAGAGAAAACATAGAAATAAACTTCGTAATATTGTAGATCTAAAGTAGATCTAGAATAAATTGAAAGACATAGGGTTAGGGTTTCGTGGAACCCAGAGAAGTAGGAATAACCTCAAAGACGCCGCCGGCTTAAGCCGGAGAAGGTTGTAGTTTCTTACTCAAACGGTCGGGGAGGCCGGAAAGTGGCATGGGACCATGCGAGGCAAGAGAACCACTCCAAGTTTGTCTGAGGACCCCAGGGCATCACTGGACCGGTGAGAGGTGGGTAGACAATCAAGAGATGATGAAGAGCCAAGGCTTCCGGTGAGAACCAGCCGGAGAAGATGGACAGACCCCATCAGAGGGGAGAAGCCAAGGAAGCTTCTAGAGAGAGCTAGAGAGTAACAGAGAGAGATAGAGAGAGAATGAGTGTTGAGGGAATGAGGTGTCGGAGGGGGGGGGTAGTTGGGAGTTAATTAAAGTAACTTAGATCTGGACCGTTGATCTCAGATGATCAACGATTCAGATCAAGCATGGGGTTAGCCCTGGTAGGAATGGGTTTGGGTTGGGCTGGTTAATGGGTTTTGGGTCAGGTGGGGTTGGGTTAAATGTTGGCTAAAATTTAAATAAAAGGGGGCTAAGTGTTAAGTATCCTAATTAAATAAGATAATAAATTAGTAAAATAGCTAATAATTGTGTAAAATGAAATTAAAACCAAATAAATGAAATTAAGATAACAAATTACTAATAAAAATATAAAACGATCAGTTGTTGCTTTTAAAGTGGTATAAATGTATATTTGTGCTATAATCGCAAAAACTGCTGAAATTAACTAAATAATGCCAATATTGGGTAATATGTGAAATAATTAAGTCCTAATGGAATTAAATAGGATCATATTGAGTAAGAAAGTGATTTGAAATTGTTTATAACATCATTTATGCATAATTATGAATAATTATGGAACATAAAATATTAAATACACAAGAAAAGAATTTGATAAAAATACGGAAAATTATGGAAAAATATCGATTACTGCAAAGAGTGATTTTTAAAGTAGATATGCAATTTTGAAAATAATTTGAGGAAAAATTGGGTATCAACATGATTCTTCGAGGTACACCGCATCTCATTCAGCAAAAATGACTTACCCCTAGAAGGGGCTGCTCACAATAAGGCCCTCCACCTAACCATCAAGTGTGAAGGGTACTACGTAAAAAGGGCCATGGTGGATGGAGGATCTGGGGTCGACATTTGTCCTCTCTCAACCCTAAAAAGAATGGATATTGGGACAGAGAGAATCAGGCCCAACAATGTGTGTGTCCGTGCATTCGATGACATCAAGAGGGACACAATCAGAGAAATTGACTTAGTCTTGACAATTGGCCCCGTAGACTTTGAAGTAACTGTCATGACCCACTTTCGGAGTCTTGATGGCGCCTGTCGTGAAACCATACCAGCCACCTATTGTAACTAATCCTGAACCGTTTATTAAGGAAATTACCATTTCTCAACTGCCTGAAGTCGAATATAAAAAAGATTTGTATTTAAAAGAAACTTATATAACCAAACACCCAAAATCTACAACTCCCGGATCCGGTGTCACACAGTCATGAGCTACTAATACATAATACAATCCGAAAAGAAATGACCAACATATTCTGAAAGTAAATACGATAGGTAAAAGAGAAAGAGGTGACGAGATTACGGTCGCCAGCTGCTACCTCGTCAACTACGATGAAACTGTTGCGACTCACTGACCAGAGCTGGATCTCAATATACCTAGATCTGTACACAAGGTGCAGGGTATAATGTGAGTACACCAACTCAATAAGTAACGAAAACAACCTATGGGCAGAGAGTAGTGAAAGACTAAACCTCCGATAATTCGAACAACAACATATAGTTTGAACATGACAGTAATAGAGTAGAAAGTAAGCGAAATGCACCGAGTTATGTCTGTAACTTGCATAAGTTCGTGTAAATCAGAAATGCTTTGCATACAGTGTTCAAACTCTCATAAAGAAGTCCACTCAGTACTCGAATTGGCCATCAGGCCCAGGGAAAATCCATCCCAAAATATGGATAAACACAGTGACATAGTCACTCTGTACTGAGGAAAAAGGCCAATCCATCCCCACGGAGAAGATCCATCTCCGGAACAAGGCACCACGTAGAAGATACATCTCCGGAACATATCACTCGGACAAGATCCATGTCTAGGGAAGATCCATCCCTCAGTATCTGTGCGCTCACTGGGGGTGTGAAGACTCCGAAGGGGCTCCTATAAGCCCAAGCGCTATATCAAACCAACGAAGGTATGATTCAAGGATCGCAGCGGTGTGCAGTCCGATCTCATAACTGTCTCAAAAATCTGGCTCTAGGCCTCACTCAGTCAATACTTTCAAGTCTCACTCACAATGCTCTCAAATATGTATAATTCAACCCAAACAATACTAATGCAATATAACTAACAAATGCTGAGACTGAGGCATTAAGATGCATGCTACAACAGGACTGAGTGCATGATAGTAAATAACTACAGATTGAGACAGCAACAATTGACCGTTTCAGTCTAAACACATTGGCATGAAGCCTTAACAATTACACTTATCATGATTTCTAATATGTTCAAGGAAATCTCCTCCTTCGCAGTACATGTATCAGTGTGAATCAACCATTAGACAATGCCATGGGATGAGCCAGGCCACAAACATTCAGTGAACGCCCGCATGCCCGTCACTTGGAAAGTGTGTCACCTTAATTAACATCAATTATCAGATAATTTGGGGTTTCGAACCCTCAGTTCCAAGGTTGAAGACGTTACTTACCTCAAAACCGGCTACAACACTACTCCGCGGTTCCCTTGCCTCGAAATTCGACCTCCGAGCGTTCCAAATCTACCAACAATCAAGTGTACATCATTATTATATGCTAAGAGGTGAATCCTAATCAAAATCTATCAAAAATACTCAAAAATCCTGAAATTGATCAAACTCGGCCCCTGGTCCCACGTCTCAGAACTCGATAAAATTTAAACCACAAGAAACCTCATCCTCCCACGAGTCCATACATACCAAGAACACAGAAATCGGAGTCCAAATGACCCCCCAAATCCTTATTTCAAAGCCTCTTAATCCCAAGCCCTAACTACCCCTTTTCACTGATTTTTCCCAAAATTTCCGCCCTATATCCGAACTTTAATCACATATAAACAAGTTTAGAGTCCAAAAATCTTACCTCTATGCAGAACTATCGAATTCCCCCTTCAAAACCCTTCAAAAGCTTCAAACCCGGATGAAATTTTGAGAAAAATGGTTAAAATTCGCGAAGGCTGGTTTTTATACCTTCTGTCCAGTGATCTCGCACCTGCGATCACCTACTCACACTTGTGGCTTCGCAGGTGCGATGCTTCTCCCGCACCTGGGGCTTCGTAGGTGCGGTGCTCCTTCCGCACCTGCGATCTCCCCTAGGGTCTCCCAATTTCGCACCTGCGATACTCCCTCTGCACCTGCGACATCGCAGGTGCAACAAATTCCTCGCACCTGCGGACCACTCCCCACTAAGCCAAATCTCGCACCTGCGGAGCCCAGTCCGCTCCTGCGGAACCGCACCTGCGGCTCCCTTTTCGCAGGTGCGAAAACACCAGCAACAACAACCTCCAGATTTAGCAAAGTCACTCAAAACTTCCCGTTAACCACCCAAAACCACCCCGAGCCCCTCGGGACCCCAACCAAACATACCAACGCATCATATATGACCATTCATATTTAGTCGAGCCTTAGAAACACCAAAAACAACATAAAAACTCCATAAACCTCATCGAATTCAAGCCTATGAACATGAAATTTCTAAATTCCACCAACGATGCTGAAACTACCCAAAACAACTCCGATTGACCTGAAAATTTGCAGACACATCCAAAATGACATTACGAACCTGTTCCAACTATCAAAATTCCATTCCGACCCCGATGGCTTATTTTCCACTGCCGACCGGAAATCGCCAAAACTAGTTTTCGCCAATTCAAGCCTAATTCTACACCGTACATCACAAAAACATTCCGAACACACTCCTAAGTCCCAAATCACCTAACGAAGCTATCCGAGCCATAGAATCCACAATCCGAGGTCATTTACCAATAAGTCAACTCCGGGTTGATTTTTCCAACTCTAAGGCTACTTTTAGAGACTAAGTGTCTCAATTCCCTCTATAACCACTCCGAACCCAAACCAACTGACTCCAACATCTCTGAACATTCTAACCTAGCTACAACAAGGCAGAAACAGAGAAAATAATGCACGTTCTACGTAACGACCGGCCGGGTTGTTACATTCTCCCCCTCTTAAGAAAACGTTCATCCTCGAACGGGTCCAGAAACATACCTGAAGTCTCAAACAGGTGAGGATATCTGCACCGCATCTCCTGCTCGGTCTCCCAAGTGGCCTCCTCCACTAGCTGACCTCTCCACTGCACCTTCACTGAAGCTATCTCCTTTGATCTCAACTTTCTTACTTCTCGAGCTAAAATAGCCACTGGCTCCACCTCATAAGACATATCACCCTCGAGTTGAACTGTGCTGAAGTCTAAGACATGAGACGGGTCACCAACATAATTCCGGAGCATCGACACATGGAATACCGGATGCACACTCGATAACCTTGGCGGCAAGGCAAGTCCATAAGCCACCTTTCAAACCTTCTGAAGCACCTCAAACGGGCCAATGAACCGGGGACTAAGCTTGCCCCTCTTCCCGAATCTCATAATACCCTTCATGGGTGACACCTTCAGCAGTACCTTATCACCCTCCATGAAAGACACGTCCCGAACCTTCTGGTCTGCATAGCTCTTCTGTCTGGACTGGGCCGTGCGAAGTCGCTCCTGAATCAACTTCACCCTTTTCCAATGCATCCTGAACCATATCTGGGCCTAATAGCCTAGCCTCACCTGGCTCGAACCAACCAACCGGAGATCTACACCTCCTACCATATAAAGCCTCATACGGTGCCATCTGAATACTGGACTGGTAGCTGTTATTATATGCGAACTCCGCTAGTGGCAGAAACTGATCCCATGAGCCACCAAAATCAATCACACAAGCATGCAACATGTCCTCTAAGATCTGAATGGTCCGCTCTGACTTCCCGTCAGTCTAGGGATGAAATGTTGTGCTCATCTCTAACTGAGTACCCATACCTCTCTACAAAGCCCTCCAGAACCGGGATTTGAACTGAGTACCTCTGTAAGAAATAATATAAACTGGGACCCCATGCAATCGGACAATCTCCCTGATGTAAATACCAGCTAACCTCTCTGAAGTATAAGTAGTACTGACAGGAATGAAGTGCGTGGACTTGGTCAGTCGATCCACAGCGACCCAAATAGCATCAAATCCCTTCGAAGTCTGTGGAAACCCAATTACAAAGTCCATGGTTATCCACTCCCACTTCCAATCCGGAATGACTAACTCCTGAAGCAATCCACCTGGCCTCTAGTGCTCATACTTGACCTGCTGGCAGTTGAGGCACCGTGCTACATACTCCACATTGTCTCTCTTCATCCGCCTCCACCAATACTGTTGTCGCAGGTCGTGGTACATCTTCGCGGCACCCGGGTGGATGGAATACCGCATGCTAAGGGCTTTTGCCAATATTGACTCTCGAAGACCATCTACGTCGGGCACACAAATACGGCCCTACATCCTCATAACCCCGTCATCATCAATAGTCATATCCATGACATCACCTCAACGGACCTTGTCCTGAAGAACCAACAAATGACGGTCATCATACTGGCGTGCTCTAATCTGATCATATAGAGAAGACCGGGACGCCATGCTAGCTAACACCCGCGGAGGCTCTGACAAATCCAATCTCACCAGCTGCCCTGCTAAGGCCTGAACATCACGTGCTAAGGGTCGCTGCCAATATCGACTCTCGAAGACCATCACAAACTTGTTCCAACTGTCAAAATTTCATTCCGACCCCGATGGCCTATTTTCCACTGCCGACCAGAATTTGCCAAAACTAGCTTTCGCCAATTCAAGCCTAATTCTACCCCAGACATCACAAAAACATTCCGAACACACTCCTAAGTCCCAAATCACCTAACGAAGCTATCCGAGCCATAAAATCTGCAATCCGAGGTCATTTACCAATAAGTCAACTCAGGGTTGACTTTTCGAACTTTAAGGCTACTTTTAGAGACCAAGTGTCTCAATTCCCTCTATAACCACTCCGGACCCAAACCAACCGACTCCAACATCTCATGAATAGTCTAACCAAGCTACAACAAGGAAGAAACAGAGAAAATAATGCACGTTCTACGTAACGACCGGCCGGGTCGTTAAAGTAACAGTCCAAGTCTTGGACATGGATACATCATATAAATATCTCCTAGGAAGGCCATGGATCCGTGCCGTGGGAGTTGTACCCTAGACCCTCCACCAGATGGTTAAATTTGAGAATGAAGACCAGGAGATTGAAGTCCACGGGGAAGACGAGCAGTCTATTTACGGGATCCATCAATCCCATGCCTGGAAGCAAGAGAAGGTAGCGAGCATATCGTCTACAAGAATTTTGATATTGTGGTTGCAGACCAGTGTGAGGAAGGAACCCCTTGTCCTCAACATTTCCTATCAAATTCATCCATCATGGTCGCTAGCAACATGATCAAACATGGGTACAAACCCGGAAAAGGGCTCGGGGTGTCCCCTACAAGGAATCACATTGTAACGACCCAGCCGGTCATTTTGCGTATTAGGGTCTCGTTTCCTTAAATGAAACCTTCCATAGCAGCTATTAATGCTTTATGACTCGCGGGAGCGAGTGGTTCGGGATGTGGGAATGAATTGGATGGTTTAGGAACACTTGGTTCCTTAAGGTTAGCCTATTTGGCAAGTTTGACTTCGGTCAATATTTTGAGCAAACGACCTCGGAATCGAGGATAGATCCAATAGCTCCGTATAGTGATTTCGTACTTGAGCGTATGTTCGGCTCGGGTTTCTGATGACCCGGGAGCGTTTTGGCGCTCGAAATGGAAATCAGGATTTCCTTAAGTTTAGAATTTGGCCTGGAATGGGACTTCATGCTATCGAAGTTCGAATGGAAGTCCAAGACCGACAATAGTTCCGTATAGTCATTTATGACCTGTCTACAAAATTTGAGGTCATTCCGAGTAGTATAGACCTGTTCGGCGCAATGTAATGAATTCTAGAATTTCAAAGTTCTTAAGTTTGATTAATTTTGTTTTGGGGTTGAATTTTGAGTTCCGTTATTGTTTTTCATGTTCCGGAAGTTAGAGCGAGTTCATATCACGAATGCTGACTTGCCGGTGCTTTTGGACAGGGGCTCGGGGGTGTTTTAGACCCTTGGGAGCTAAGTTAAAAAAATAAGAAATTTTCTGTCTGGTTTCCTTCTCTGCGATCGCAGAAGCAGGGATGCGATCGCAGAGAAGTAATTATGCTGGCCCATCCAATGATCTCTGCTATCGCAGACATCACTTCGCGAGCGCATATGGTCCCCTCCCCAACCCTCTGTGGTCGCAGACTCACTCCTGCGATCACACATGTCACCTACCCCCCCCCCCAATGCATGTTCCCCTCTACGGTCGCAGACCTCACTCCTGCGATTGCATAAGCCTACCTCCCCACCCTCCGCGATCGCATGCCCCATCTATGGGATCGCATAGTGCTTCTCGAGGGCCAGGGTAATTTGTTCTCCGCGATCGCAGGCTTGATAACGCGATCACAGTGAAGGTTTTCCTGGGCAGTATTTCAATGCCCAATTACGGGCTTTCTTCCTCATTTCCAATTTCCAAACTCCATTGAAGCATCTTAGAGCTGGGGGAAATGGCTGTCCAAAGCCACTATCATCTAAGGTGAGTCACTTCTTCTCTAAATTATCAATTTTTCATGGAATTCAACAAATTTTGTTCTTAAAAATATCAAAATCATGGAAAAATTTGGGTAGAAATTCCTAGGGCTTTGATAATTAGTGGATTATCCCTTTTTAGCCATGAATTCTTAAATAAATTAGGTAATTACGATCCTTAGGCTTCGGTAATTCATTCCTTCGAGAATTTTCAAAATCCGAATGCGTGGACCTGGGGTCGAAATTTCAAAAACCTTCAAGAATACTATATTTTGGAATTTCTTATTAATTCTTATTCCTGGAGCATAAATTGATTCAATTATGCTATGTTTGACTAGTTGTGAGCCGTCGAGGGTAGTTTCGCAGCTTTGAGCGCATTATTGATCCGGTCTTTGGTCCGAGGAGTGCTTCGTTGAGGAGAGTCTTCTTTCTAACCTCGTAAGAGGGAAATTGTCCCTCTAGGTAACCTTGTTTGCTATGTGATCTTTTTTGGGGGCTACGTATGCACCGAGTGACGAGAGTCCGTACGTAGTGGCTATTACTGCTTCGTCCGGGTAGTTAGGACACAACATGTTCATTGTTTTTCCCTGTTGTAGCATAGATATGACTTGTATACTTGTGTGATTGGTACTGTTGTCTTTAAACGTTGTGATACTTGGCTTGATTTAAGTGTGATAAGAGAATCACGGGATGGGATCGGGCCGTACGCCACGGCAGAGTGACGAGTGATTATATTATAGGATCAAGCCGTACGCCACGGCATAGTGATGATTGATTATATTATGGGATATGGGTCGTACGCCACGGTAGAGTAATGAGAGAGTATATTATGGGATCGGGCCGTACGCCACGGCGAAGACTACAGGGTGCGATTGGGTCGTACGCCATGGCGGAGATTGAGATTACAGGGTGGGATCGAGCCGTACGCCACGTCGAAGATTTACAGGATGGGATCGGGTCGTACTCCACAGCGAAGCGATGTGAGTGAGTACCATATGGGAGCAGTCTGTACGCCACGACGGATAGCAAACTTGTTTGATTTGAGATTGTTATTTGATGCTGGATATTGATGTACTTGATTATTTGTTTTACTTGCCTACAGTTTTCCTTACATCCTGCTTACTTTATTACTGTTGGACCTTAGTGAGTATCGAGTTGACCTCTCGTCACTACTTCTTCGAGATTAGACGGGATACTCACTGAGTACATATTTATGTATGTACTCATGCTGCACTTTCCTTTCTTTCTGCACTTGATTGTGCAAGTCCGGAGGCTGGTCCGTCTGATTATTAGTCCAGTGCTAGATATTGACCGAGTGGCTATACTTCACGTTGAGCTGTCCTTCTTGGCAACTTCCTGGAAGCACCCTGGAGTTTCCTTGTCATATTTCCTCTGTCTTTTGTTCAGACTGAGGCTCTGTATAAATATTTCAGTTATTGTATATTCAGTAGTTGCCCGTGGCACTCGTGACACTAGTTCCTGGCACACGCACGCATTTATTATTTTGGGGTTTTGGCCGTGCATATGTTATGCGACGTGCCTATCGGTTGATTTCTGTACCTGTGGTTCTATCTCGTATCATTTATCATTATTGTGTTTTATCCATTTAAAATTGGTAGTTATTAAGTTGTTAACCAAAAAGGGGAAGGGTAACACCTAGTGTGTTTCATATCGGCTTGCCTAACCCCGCTGTTGGGCGCCATCGCGACCTTAATTAGGATTTGGGTCGTGACAACGTGGTATCAGAGCTTTAGGTTCATGTAGTCTCACGAGTCAAGGGCAAACCCAGTAGAGCCTTGCGGATCGGTACAGAGACGTCTGTATTTATCTTTAGGAGGCTATAGGGTGTTAAGAAACTCCTTTTATTCATATCCTATCATGCAACCGATGATGTACTCAAACCGGTTCTTCTACTCTCTCACAGATGGTGAGGACGCGTGCTTCACATGTTCCTGATCCAGGGGAGGCTGCTACCCCCGCCGCTCGAGGCCGTGGTAGGGGCATGGGTAAGACTCATGTTCGTAGGAGCGGGCGAGGGCGTCCTAGAGCTGTACCGGTCGCACCGATTGAAGACCCTTATGTTGAGGAGCAGGATGAGCTGCCTCCAGTAGCTCCACCACCAGCTGATTTTATGGCGGCGCCGGGCTTCCAAGAGGTCATGGGCCGTATACTGAGGTTCATGGATACTATGTCACAGGCGGGTGTACTTCCATCAGATCCTGCTGCTTCTCAAGTAGGAGGGGGAGTTCAGACCCCTAACGCTCAGGCTACAGGACCAGCAGCAACAGTACATTGTACTCCAGATATTCCACCAGTGATCGCGGTTCAGCCTGGGGTGGCAGCACCAAAGCCCAGGCCAGTTGTAGAGATAGACCAGCAGAAGCTGCTGGGTAGATGGACCCAGCTTCATCCCTCCGACCTTCGGGGGTGAGCGGGGAGATGATGCACAGGATTTCATTGAAAGGTGCAGGGACAGACTGCACAACATGAGGATATTAGAGTCACATGGGGTAGATTTCACGACCTTCCAGCTTGAGGGCATAGCTCGCCGCTGGTGTCAGCCTTATGTACTCAGTAGGCTAGCAGGGTCACCACCGGTTACTTGGGAGCAGTTTACTCAGTTATTCTTCGACCAATACATTCCACCGTCTAATAGGGAGGAGTTGCGGGGTCGGTTTGAGAGGTTAAAGTAGGGGCAGATGTCTGTGTCAGATTATGAGTCCAGGTTCTCAGAGTTGTCTCGCCATGCTCTCATGATATTGCCCACAGATGCTGAGAGGGTTCGACGGTTTGTGGCAAGCTTACATCCGAGTATCAAGACTTCCATGGCCAGAGAGCTAGAGATGGTTACCCCATATCAGCTTGTAGTCGAGATAGCTCGACGTATCGAGGGTTACCGTGTGAGGGGCAGGGATCCGGGTCAACCAGGTCAGCAGGGTCAGCAGAACAAGAGGGCCAGGTTTGCAAGCGACTTCAGAGGGGCTCCAGCTAGGGCCAGGGGTCAGTACGGAGCTGTCCAGTTCAGTAGGCCTTCCTATTCAGCACCTCCAGTACCTCCTAGGGTTGTTCCAGTCAGGCCCCAGTTTAGCGCCATGCCAGAGTGCTTCTATCATCCTCCAGCCATCAAGAGTGCACCCATCAGTTATTCTAGCCATAAGAGATCCTCCAATTCTTATCCCAGTGCTTTACCAGAGGATTCACACCGCCCTTCAGCTATTCAGGGTTCCTCCTCTTCAGGGCAGCGAGCAGTAGTGCCAGGGGGTTGCTTCGAGTGTGGGGATTTGAGCCGCACGTGGAGGTTTTGTCCCAAGTATCGGAGCAAGGCCGTGCAGCAGAGCCAGCAGCCTATGATTACAACAACAGCAACACGACCACCTAGGGGTGAAGGTCAGGTTGGCAGGGGTCGTCCTAGGGGGAGCTCAGACATCGGGTGCTCCAGCCATATTTTATGCTATTCCAGCCAGGGCAGACGCAGTGGCATCAGATGCTGTGATTACATGTATTATTTCGGTCTGTGGTAGAGAGGCTTCAGTACTATTTGATCCAGGGTCTACTTATTCATATGTTTCATCCTTGTTTGCCCATTCTCATGATGTTATTTGTGAGTCTTTGGGTTCTCCCTTGTATGTATCCACTCTTGTGGGCGAATTTGTAGTGGTAGACCGGGTCTACCGGGCTTGTGTGATTACTTTCTTTGGGTTTGATACCAGAGCTGACCTGTTGTTGCTTGATATGGTTGATTTTGAGGTTATTTTGGGCATGGATTGGATATCTCCTCATCATGTTGTCTTGGATTGTCATGCCAAGACAGTTACATTAGCCATGCCTACGTCGCCAAGGTTAGACTGGAGGGGTGCTTCAGTTAGTGCCATCAGTCGGGTCATTTCCTTCATGAAAGCTCGGCATATGGTCGAGAAAGGGTGCCTATCTTATCTTGCTTATGTGCGGGACACCACCGCCGAGTCTCCTACCATAGATTCAGTGCCTGTCATTTTGGGAGTTTCCGGATGTGTTTCCTTCAGATCTTCCAGGCATGCCTCCAGATCGAGATATAGATTTCTGCATTGACTTGGCTCCAGATACTCAGCCTATTTCTGTTCCTCCTTATCGTATGGCTCCTAAGGAGCTAAAAGAGTTGAAGGAGCAGCTTGAGGAGTTGTTGGCCAAGGGATTTATCAGGCCAAGTTTGTCGCCGTGGGGTTCTCCAGTCTTATTTGTAAAGAAGAAGGATGGGTCTATGCGGATGTGTATTGACTACCTCCAGCTGAATAAAGTGACCATCAAGAACAAGTATCCTCTGCCGCGTATTGATGATTTATTTGATCAGCTACAGGGTGCTCATGTGTTCTCTAAGATTGATCTGAGGTCAGGCTATCACCAGTTGAAGACTCGGGCTTCTGATGTCCCGAAGATTGCATTTCGCACAAGATATGGCCATTATGAGTTCTTAGTGATGTCCTTTGGCTTGACTAATGCCCCAACAGCCTTTATGGATTTGATGAATAGGGTATTCAGGCAGTATATTGATTCATTCTTGATTGTTTTTATTGATGATATATTGATTTACTCACGGAGCTTGGGTGAGCACGAGCAGCATTTGAGAGTTGTGCTTCAGACCTTGCGAGAACAGAAGCTTTATCCTAAGTTCTCCAAGTGTGAGTTCTAGTTGGAGTCTGTGGCATTTTTGGGGCATGTGGTGTCCGGTGAGGGTATCAAGGTTGATCCGCAGAAGATTGAGGCAGTGCAGAGTTGGCCACGTCCTACTTCAGCTTCAAAGATCAGGAGTTTCCTGGGCATAGCAGGTTATTACCGTTGTTTCATGGAGGGATTTTCTTCTATTGCCGCTCCATTGACTTGATTGACTCAGAAGAATGTTCCATTTAAGTGGTCCGATGATTGTGAAGCGAGCTTTTAGAAGCTCAAATCAACATTGACTTCAGCACCAGTTCTTTCCTTGCCTTCGGAGTCAGGGGTGTATACCGTATATTGCGACGCTTCACGCGTCGGGCTAGGATGTGTGTTGATGGAGGATGGCAGGGTTATTGCTTATGTTTCGCGCCAGTTGAAGGTTCATGAAAAGAATTACCTTGTGCACGATTTGGAGTTGGCGGCGATTGTTCATGCTTTGAAGATATGGCAGCATTATCTATATGGTGTATCTTGTGAGGTCTATGCTGACCACCGTAGCCTGCAGTACCTGCTTAAGCAGAGGGACCTTAATTTGAGGCAGCGAAGGTGGCTTGAGTTATTGAAGGACTATGATCTCACTATTCTGTATCATCCGTGCAAGGCAAATGTAGTTGCGGATGCATTGAGCAGGCGGGCAGCTAGCATGGGTAGTTTGGCCTACATTTCAGCTGAGGAGAGGCCTTTATCCTTGGACATTCAGTCCTTGGCCAACCGTTTGGTAAGATTGGACCTTTCAGAGCCTCGTCGAGTTTAAGCTCATGTGGTAGCTCAGTCTTCATTGTTAGGAGAGATCAAGGCTTGACAGTTTGATGATCCACGTCTAGCAAAGCTGCGGGATACGGTGGTCCAGGGCAAGGCCAAGGAGGTTACTTTAGGCGAGGATGGTGTTCTGCGGCTCCAAGGGAGATTGTGTGTTCCTGATATTGATGGCCTGAGGGAAAGGATTCTAGCAGAGGCGCACAGTTCGCGATACTCTATTCACCCAAGGGCAACAAAGATGTATCATGATTTAAGGCAGCACTACTGGTGGAGGCGGATGAAGAATGACATTGTTCAGTATGAGGCCAGGTGTCTTAATTGTCAGCAGGTTAAGTATGAGCATCAGCGGCCAGGAGGCTTGTTTCAGCATATGCCCATTCCTCAGTGGAAATGGGAGTGAATCACTATGGACTTCGTGGTTGGGTTGCCTCAGACTTTGCGGAAGGTTGATACGGTTTGGGTCATTATGGATAGATTGACCAAATCGGCACATTTCATTCCTGTGGATACTACTTATACTACAGAGAGGCTAGCTCATATTTACCTTCGTGAGATAGTCCGGTTGCATGGTGTGCCGGTGTCTATCGTTTCAGATCGGGGTCCTCAGTTCACTTCGCACTTCTAGAGAGCCTTGCACAGCAAGATGGGTACTCAGATAGACCTCAGTTCATCATTTCACTCTCAAACTGATGGCCAGTCAGAGCGCACAGTTCAAATTCTAGAAAATATGCTCAGGGCCTGTTTGATTGATTTCGGGGGTCAGTGGAATCAGTTCTTGCCTTTAGCGGAGTTTTCATAAAAAAATAGTTATCAGTCCAGCATCGAGATGGCTCAATTCGAGGCTTTATATGGTCGGCGATGTCGTTCTCCGATTGGGTGGTTTGAGCCTGGCGAGGCCAAGCTATATGGTACAGATCTGGTGAGAGATGCCTTGGAAAAGGTGAAGATTATTCAGGAAAGGCTCCGTACAACACAGTCTAGGTAGAAGAGCTACGCAGATCAGCGGGCACGTGATGTAGCATTCATGGAGGGAGATAAGGTTATGTTGAAGGTTTCGCCGATGAAGGGCATTATGAGATTTGGGAAGAAAGACAAGCTGAGCCCCAGGTTTATAGGTCCTTTCGAGGTGTTGAAGTGGGTTGGAGAGGTTGCTTATGAGCTTGCTTTGCCTCCAGCCTTATAGGAGTTCACCCAGTATTTCACGTATCCATTCTTCGGAGGTATCACGCCGACTTCTCGCACGTGGTTGATTACAACACTATCCAGTTAGATGAGAAGTTGGGCTACGAGGAGGAGCCAGTTGCCATTATTGATAGGCAGGACCGCCAGTTGTGGTCTAAGACAATTTATGCGGTTAATGTCCAGTGGAGGGGCCAACCACTTGAGGAGGCGACTTGGGAGTCCGAGCAGGACATGCGGAACAGATATCCACAACTATTCAGCACTCCAGGTACGATTCTAGTCCCGTTCGAGGAAGAGCGTTTGTTTAAGAGGGGGAGAATGTAACGACCCAGCCGGTCGTTTTGCGTATTAGGTCCCGTTTCCTTAAATGAAACCTTCCATAGCAGCTATTCGTGCTTTATGACTCGCGGGAGCGGGTGGTTCGGGATGTGGGAGTGAATTGGATGGTTTAGGAACACTTGGTTCCTTAAGGTTGGCTTATTTGGCCAAGTTTGACTTCGGTCAACATTTTGAGCAAATGACCTCGGAATCGAGTTCTGACAGTTCCAGTAGCTCCGTACAGTGATTTCGGACTTGGGCGTATGTTCGGCTCGGGTTTCTGATGACCCGGGAGCGTTTCGGCGCCCGAAATGGAAATCAGGATTTCCTTAAGTTTAGATATTGGCCTGGAACAGGACTTCATGCAATCAAAGTCCGAATGGAATACCGAGGCCGGCAATAGTTCCGTATAGTCATTTATGACCTGTCTGCAAAATTCGAGGTCATTCCGAGTAGTATAGACCCGTTCGGAGCAATGTAATAAATTCTAGAATTTCAAAGTTCTTAAGTTTGATTGATTTGGTTTTGGGGTTGAATTTTAAGTTCCGTTATTGTTTTTCATGTTCCAGAAGTTCGGTCGAGTCCGTATCATGAATACAGACTTGGCGGTGCTTTTGGACGGGGTCCCGGGGGGCTCGGGGGTGTTTTAGACCCCCGGGAGCTAAGTTAAAAATACCAGAAATTTTCTGTCTGGTTTCCTTCTCTGCGATCGCAGAAGAAGGGATGCGATCGCAGAGAAGTAATTATCCTGGACCATCCAATGTTCTCTGCGATCACAGACATCACTCCGCGATCGCATATCGTCCCCTCCCCAACCCTCTGCGGTCGCAGACTCACTCCTGCGATCGCACAAGTCACCTACCCCCCCTACTGCCTGTTCCTCTCTGCGATCGCAGACCTCACTCCTACGATCGCATAAGCCTACCTCCCCACCCTCCGCGATCACATGCCCTATCTATGCGATCACATAGTGCTTCTCGAGGGCCAAGGTCATTTGTTCTCCGCGATCGCAGGCCTGATGACGCGATCGCATTGAAAGTTTTCCTGGGTAGTATTTAAATACCCAATTACGGGCTTTCTTCCTCATTTCCAATTTCCAAACTCCATTGAAGCATCTTAGAGCTGGGGGAAACGGCTTTCCAAAGCCACTATCATCTAAGGTGAGTGACTTCTTCTCTAAATTATCATTTTTTCATGGAATTCAACTAATTTTGTTCTTAAAAATATCAAAATCATGGGGAAAATAGGGTAGAAATTCCTAGGGCTTTGATAATTAGGGGATTATACCTTTTTAGCCATGAATTCCTAAATAAATTAGGTAATTACGATCCTTAGGCTTCAGGTAATTCATTCCTTCGAGAATTTTCAAAATCCGAACGCATGGGCCCGGGGTCGAAATTTCAAAAACCTTCAAGAATACTATATTTTGGAATTTCTTGTTAATTCTTATTCCTGGAGCATAAATTGATTCAATTATGCTATGTTTGGCTAGTTGTGAGCCATCGAGGGTAGTTTCGGAGCTTTGAGCGCATTCTTGATCCGGTCTTTGGTCTGAGGAGTGCTTCGTCGAGGTGAGTCTCCTTTCTAACCTCGTAAGAGGGAAATTGTCCCTCTAGGTAACCTTGTTTGCTATGTGATCTTGTTTGGGGGCTACGTACGCACTGAGTGACGAGAGTCCGTACGTAGTGGCTATTACTGCTTTGTCCGGGTGGTTAGGACACAACATGTTCATTGTTTTTCCCTGTTGTAGCATAGATATGACTTGTATACTTGTGTGATTGGTACTGTTGTCTTTGAACATTGTGATACTTGGCTTGATTTAAGTGTGATAAGAGAATCTCAGATGGGATCGAGCCGTACGCCACGACAGAGTGACGAGTGATTATATTATGGGATCGTGTCGCACGCCACGACAGAGTGATGATTGATTATATTATGGAATCAGGCCGTACGCCACGGCAGTGTGATGAGAGAGTATATTATGGGATTGGACTGTACGCCACGGCGAAGACTACATGGTGGGATCGGGCCATACGCCACGACGGAGATTGAGACTACAGGGTGGGATCGGGCCTTACGCCACAGCGGAGCGATGTGAGTGAGTGCCATATGGGAGCGGTCCGTACGCCACGGTGGATACCAAACTTGTTTGATTTGATATTGTTATTTGATGCTGGATATTGATGTACTTGATTATTTGTTTTACTTGCCTCCAGTTTTCCTTACATCCTGCTTACTTTATTACTGTTGGAACTTAGTGAGTATCGAGTCGACGTCTCGTCACTACTTCTTCGAGATTAGACGGGATACTCACTGGGTACATATTTATGTATGTACTCATGCTGCACTTTCCTTTCTTTCTGCACTTGATTGTGCAGGTCCGGAGGCTGGTCCGTTTGATTATCAATCAAGTGCTAGATATTGACCGAGTGGCTATACTTCACGGTGAGTTGTCCTTCTTGGCGACTTCCTGGCAGCAACCTGGAGTTTCCTTGTCATATTTCCTCTGTCTTTTGTTCAGACTGAGGCTCTCTATATATATTTCAGTTATTGTATATTCAGTAGTTGCCCGTGGCACTCGAGACACTAGTCCCTGGCACACACACACAGTTATTATTTTGGGGTTTTGGCTTTGTATATGTTATGCGACGTGCCTATCGGTTGATTTCTGTACATGTGGTTCTATCTCGTATCATTTATCATTATTGTGTTTTATCCATTTAAAATTGGTAGTTATTAAATTTTTAACCAAAAAGGGGAAGGGTAAAACCTAGTGTGTTTCATATCGGCTTGCCTAACCCTGCTGTTGGGCGCCATCGCGACCTGAATTAGGATTTGGGTCGTGACACACATAACCTATCACCCTGCCTACCAGTGAAAAGTTCTTAGGCATTGGATTTCAAGCCACCTCTTATGATGAAAAATGGGCGGATCAGCGTAAGAAGGATGATTGGGTTTTGCCTCAGCCAATCCCACACATCACCGAATCATTTGTCGAGCCGAAGTACATAGAAAAAGAAGAGAAAACCTTCACGGCCGAGGAAATCGAAGAGATTTGTGGGGAAATGAGGCAGATGTTGCATGAAACTCATATGGTCCAATGGGGAGAAGGCTACAGCACCGCTGAAGTGCAATGCATGGGGCCCGATGCCAAACTCCATAACTGGAAGGCTACTCCATTCCCCGTCAGGCGGGAGTCCCGGTAGTCCAGCCTTGCCATCCTTTCTGCACTTCAAGTTATTTCAGGGTGTAACTCGAGTGTTTTTAGTTTATTGCCTTTTAAAATTCTGATGTAATCCCTCATATGTTCAAAATTCAATGAAATGAAATTAATATTTCATAGTCTATTAACCTCTCTCTTTATTCTTCCTAATTTCTGTTATTTTTCTCTTTTCAGTTCTAATAATGCGGATTTTAATAACATGACATGCTTGCGGACTTCACACCCAGATCTTGATACGCCGTCTAACCAAGAAATAATGAATCAAGAACCGGAATATGATTCTTGTAGTGCCTATTTGAGGCAATATTCGATCATTTTTTACGTATTTTCTATTTGAAGGAGTATTTTAGTTTTAAGATCAATTAGGAAGCTTATGGATTTATCTTAGACAAATCAAGATGGCGTGCACTTGTTATTTTTGAACACACGGCAAATTCGTCACATGAAATGCACCCGTAATTGCTAATGCGTATTTTACTAATATTTTGAGTTGGGCATCGGGGGCATGAGTTGCCACTCCCGAGTGTAGATTATGGTAGTTTTGGAAATTTTTCGATTCTTACCCAATTTTAAAACTAAAGGTATCACTCTACCTAAAGGATTGCCTAAAATGGTGTTCATTAATCCAAAGACAGCATGTTTCGGGCTATGGTCGTATTTTAGCCCCAAATCATTTCAACTCTTTTGGCCAATCTTAATTACGACTACTTTATAGGGAGGTCACTAGTTTATGAAATTCAGCTAAGTCTTAATGATCTTTACTTTTTAGTTTGATGAATAAACAGGAAACATGGTAATTAAAATACATATTCATTCATACATACACAACAGACTTTTCCAGTTTTTCTTTTTTAGACAACTTAAACATAAATCTAAAGTACTCATTAATTCTGAAACGAATTGGCAATGTAAAGTCATGCTACTTTTATAAACTTTTATGATTACTAACAAAGAGGAATACCATGGGCAGTTTTATTAGTCCAGAACAACAACTCTTACCAATTTTTAATAGCCTAAACGCAGGTTTGTAAAGGATCAAGTTCGTATTTATACGTTGATTTCAGAAATTACAAGATGCAAAGTGAATTGATAATAGCCTATTGATTTTACTCATATTGAAACTCGATTGAAATTGAAATAACCGTTTTCCAAAATGCAACGGGGGTTTACACAGGTTTCACGTACGTTCTTTTATCAAATATTTTCAGAACGGATAAAAACGTAGATTCTGAATTTCAGAAAAATGAATCAAAGCTGAAATTAAACGTACAGTACGGTCTTAAATTACACAATTCTGGAAATGAACACGGGTGAATTACAACTTTCATTGCTACTGCCAAGATACATTTTTTGAGAGATAGAAAAATTTAAAGTGAAAATTCTAACTAAGCTATCCGACTTGAATCCCTTCGAGGCCATGCATTTGAGCCTTCCTTTGTAATCTGTAAACTCACCCTAATTAATTGAGTGTTATGCAACTACCAAAACCAAACTGACCATGAAGAGGTCAGTTTTAATTCTAATAATGCTTGTGTTAAAACCATACTCTGGCAGAATTATTTATGAACCTTCTCAGGGTGAATGTAATCATAAAAGGATCAACTCAACTATGGACTTGTCATTTTCACACTTGGGACCTTCAGTCCATATTAATTCCTTGACTTGATTATTTAGGCATTGTAAAAGGATAAATCTGATCATAAATAAAGGATTCAGATTCTTTCCTCTAGTAAGCCTTTGATTATCCACTTTACATCATTTGAAAGGATAATTTCAGCAAATTAAATAACTGCTCATGCACTAATATGGGATGAATTTGACTATCAAAGAGTCAAATTCATCTACCTTAGTGCTAATATTAACATTATTCTAAACTTTGTAGAAACTTTGATTATTTAGACATTTTTAGAGGATGAATCTGACCGTTCAAAGGTTCAGATTCCTCATTGTAATGCCCTTCTTAGCTACTTACTTTGTACCCCTTTGAAGGGTAAACCTCAGCCAACCATACTAAAGTTTGTGCACTGCCATGGGGTGAGTTTGATTATTAAGAAATCAAACTCATCTACCCTAGTGCGAATTACCTTAATATATGCTAAACAAATACAAAAATAACATCTAACTACCAAATACTAAATGCATTTTGAAATTAACAAAAACTTAGAAACAATCAGACTGATTTCAGGAATCCAGAAGTTACATACATACGTTCAGATTCGTTACCAGCATAATAACAACCTTATTTCAGATTTTATATTAAGAATAAAGGAGAAGAAGATTCAAATTTACACAATCTCAAAAGAAAACATAACATGAATCAACAATTTCAGCACAAGTTTTAGATTCAATAACTTTTTCTAAAGTTCATTGTTACATACCTCTTTTGAAGAAAATAATAAGAATCCTGACCAAATAAAGGTCAAGCAAATGGCAAAACAGCAAAAGAGGAAGAGAATTTCAACAGCAACCAAAGCAGATTGCCTACAGCCCAGGATTTGAATATAGGCCAGAAAAACTTTGAAACCAGAATACCAAATAAGAATCAAAACTGAGAAAACCCACAAGAACTTGATGAACTTCTGAAAAACATCAAGTCATTTCACCAATATTTTTTTTGAGATTTTTCTTATGAATGGGAGAACTATTCTGATTTTTTTTTTGTTTTTGATAATTTTAGTATTCAGTGTTCAAGAAAGCAATTTCAGACTATAGCGAGAATTTTCAGAGTCTCCAAAATCTGTAGTCTAAAAGGGAGTGGGTCTATTTATAGGATATTTTGGAATGAGATATCCTTTGGAATATTCCCTATCCAAAAGCTGAAAATAGTACAAAATGGTACATAGGGCAGCTGTCAACCTTATCTTTGGGACAACTGCCCCTATTCTAGAACCTTCCTACCCATTAAAAGACCCTTTTACCCTTACAAATATGATTTCCTAAATCTATATTACCTATTGTACCCTTTGGAGTCCCTGAATTTACCATTGGGTAATCAGGGTTACTCACTTGGCGTATTATTTATATTTTGGTTAGCTAACCCTAGTTATGTTCTTTAGTTAACTATTAGTTGTTCTTAACTATGATTGAGTTAACTAATTAAAGGTCAATTGAGTAAATTCCTAGAGTTGGTTTCATACTAATTACCTATGTGTAAGTTAATTAATTATCAGTTTAAACTTAATTGAGATTAGTCAACTTAGTTCTCTTAACTTAGGTTAAATGATTTGTTTTAGTCAATTAACCTCAAACTAATTATCTTGCAAAGATTTTCAGTTAGTTACTTAAGAGGCTACCTAAGTTAACTTCTAGGTTGAAGAAGTTGGAATTATTTAAATGTGAAACTAAGTGAATTAATTATTCTTAAACCTAGTTAACTCAAATGTACAATTGATCCTAACTAGTTGTCTTAGATTAGTTAATAGAAATAACTAAGTTGTTAGACTTGATTAATTAAGTGGCTTAATCCTTACTGGTTTTAGACTGGTTCAAGAGGTTGATTAGGTGTTGTCTAATTCTAACTTAGTAAGTTATATTAAGAACTAAACCCTTAATGAAATTAGAAGTATAGTCTCCTTTTAGGAAGTTAGGTTAGATAATTAACTTAACTAGTTAATTAGGTTCTTAGAGTTAGTTTCTAATTAAACTATTAGTTATCTTAGTTTCAAAGGCATATTTAGTTAATCGAGTATAATTATCTCCCTAATTAACGACTACCTAATTTATAATTAATTGCCTGGTGAAGGAATCCTGGAAGGCTAGGCATGAATAAACTAAGTGCTAATTTAGAACAAGTAAAGAAAACATCTACTAATTTGATGATGCTAACAAGAAAATCTTAACAACCATAAATGGTTATACACAGTCAAGAGCACTAAATTAAATCAACAATTTCAAACAGTATAAGGGCGAATCACACATATGGTTGTTATACCCCTTTTTTTTACAAGCGGATACAATCAACAATGTCTTAACACATAAATTCATGGATCAAACAACTAATCGTTCCTGCTTGATTATCGACAGAAATCCATACATATAAATATTTTAAATATCCATAATAGAAAAAGAAAACGAAAAACTTAACACTAATCACAATAAACTTGTAACATTTTGAGAAAGGAACAAGTAGACAGATTATAAACTTAAACGATTGAATCAAAACCAAAACAATGATTGACATAGGTATGTTACTGCTAAACCCAATGCCCCCCTTAAAATAATTAAAGGAACTATGAAAGAAGAGGTACCAGTAGTATGGAACACATGGCCGGAAAATTTGAGGGTTGCTGGACCTTGGCCGGATTCCGGCAGGGTTTGAAAACGGGTCAAACCCTCATGAATCAATTGCACTAGAAAAGAGCAATTGACTCATGAAGGTTCGAGCCGTTGGTTGTCTTCAAATCGGCTGGCATAGGAAAACTAGGGTTTCAGACCCCCTAGATCTGAAAACTGACGATTTTGGTTGGTTTTTTGGGGAAATTGATAGGGGGAGGTGATTGAGGGAAGGATGAGGATCATCTAGTGCGAATTTGGGGTTGATTGGAGAAGCTCCGCCGCCGGAGGCGATTTCCGGCCGGCGGAGGTAAGGCGGAGGACGACAGGGACTGGCCGGTGTGAGAGAGAGGATAGAAATGAGTGGGGAGGGGTGTTAGACTTAAGGGGAAATGAGGGAGGGGGGGGGTGATTTGAAATAATTTTATATTAATCCATTAACTAGTTCCCAGCTGTTGGATCTTGGAAGATCAACGGCTGGGATTGATTCATTAATTCAAATGGAGCTGGCCGGTAAGGGATTAATTGGGCTGGTTAGAGGGAAATGGCTTGGGCCTGGGTGTATTGTGTAGTGTAAAGACCATTTTTCGGGCCTGGGCAAGATTAGCCCAGGTCCTAATTAACACTCTTATAACTAATTAAATCTAATTAACATCCTATAATTAATTAACAACCTAATTAACCCTATAATTAATTAACCTCAATTTAATTAAAACCAAACCTCCTTAAATCTAAAAAGAAAATGTAATAATTAGTTATAAACCTTATTTCATCTAATCATAGATTAATTAGGAGTAAAACCATTAATTTTATACTCTTAATTAAATCCATGATTTATTGGATAAAAATGATTAATTTTAGTAATTAGTTGTCATAACTACATTACATTAAATAACCATCATTCGTCTATTATTTAATTCAGTTAATTACAAATAACAAATTCATAATTCTCTGATAATAGTGATGCAATTTTAATAACTTTAAAAGATGAATTATAATCAATGCAAGTGCAAACAATTCACAATTAATCACTAAAATTCAACAAAAATCACAAGTTTAATTTATTTTATTTAATTTGTAGGAGCATATGGTGGGTGAAAAATCACGTGCTCATAGTTGCCCCTCTTTGCTCCAAAACACGAAGAGTTTTCGGGCAAAGACGAAGTGAGCAACCATGAACGACTTTTACCCATTCGTATACTCAATTGTGAAGCATTTTTTGAAAGATTTGACCGAACCTTGCTTCAAAGATTGCCTACATATCCTTGCCTATAAAGGAATCAAGTCAGTGTAGTTCTGAAAGTTTTGGTAGCTGGGACTACCGAGTAACTGTGGTTTCACTGCGGTTGCTGCTGTTACTGCTGCTGATCTCCTTATTACACCCAAGTACTAACTAAGCCTATCAACTGCTAAGTTACAAGATTCCTATCTAGGGCGTGGTCTTGAGTCTTGATCTTTTGCTGACTCTGAAATGAATCTTGACACTTGTTAGCCGCAAGTGCTGGTTTCGTCTCATCATTTCTCGGATCAAGGAAGGGTATACTGAACGGATGACTTCAATCTCGTCCTGAATAGTCCATCTCTTTCCCGTTTCTACTATTTGGATTCAATCTTCTCTTTCCCTTTTTGTTTCATTGTTTTGGATCGAAACTTCTTCTTTTGGTTGTCTCGAGTTCCAAGCTCCTAAAAAATGTAATCTGCACAAAAATCAAAACAAACGAACAGAAATTTCTGCCCCAGTTTTCACTAGGAAAATTTCGTGAGTTATTGTAAGGAAATCTACACTATCTTGTTATTGAAAGCGATGAAAAATCGGGAGTAGTGCACCCAGAGTTATTGCAGACTAGGGAGTGGATACCCCACATCTCAAAGCAAGATCAACTAGGGGTTGGCAACCCTATGTTGCAAAATGAAAATCAACTAGGGATTGCATACCCTATGTCGGAAAAGGAATCAATTAGGGAATGTAACCCTTAATTGGAAAAAGGAAAATCATCAATTAGGGAATGTATACCCTTGATTGGAAAAAGAAAACATCAATTAGGGAATGTATACCCTTAATTGGCATCGACTAGGGAGCGTGTGCACCCATGTCGGGAAAAGGAAGATCAACTAGGGAATGTATACCCTTAGTTGATCTTCCTTTTCCCGACTAGGGAGCGTGTGCACCCATGTCGGGAAAAGGAAGATCAACTAGGGAATGTATACCCTTAGTTGGAAAAGGAAAATCATCAATTAGGGAATTTATACCCTTAATTTGAAGAGGAAAACATCAATTAGGGAATGTGTACCCTTAATTGGAAAAGGAAGCATCAATTAGGGAATGTATACCCTTAATTGGTATCGACTAGGGAGCGTGTACTCTCATGTCGGAAAGAAAACATCAATTAGGGAATGTATGCCCTTAATTGAAAAAGAAAGCAGTAGTTAGGGAATGAAAGCAACAATTAGGGAATGTATACCCTTAATTGGATAAGAAAACATCAATTAGGGAATGTATACCCTTAATTGTAAAGGAAATCATCAATTATGGAATGTATACCCTTAATTGGCATCAACTAGGGAGCACGTGCACCCATGTTGGGAAAAGAAAATCAATTAGGGAATGTATACCCTTAATTGGAAAGGAAAGCAACAATTAGGGAATGTATACCCTTAATTGGGAAAGAAAGCATCAATTAGGGAATGTATACCCTTAATTGAAAAAAAAACCCATCAATTAGGGAATGTATACCCTTAATTGGAAAAGTAAACATCAATTAGGGAATGTATACCCTTAATTGGAAAAGAAATCATGAATTGGGGAATGCATACCCTTAATTGGCATCGACTAGGGAGCGTGTACCGCCATGTCGGAAAAGGTGTAGCTAGAGTCTGGAGACCCTATACCACTTCAGATTTGAGCTGTTTTCAACACATTTTTTTCTTGAATGAATGCAAGAAAGGATTTTGGAGAAAACTTCTCTTTTGGATTTGGTACTGCAGAGCTACTTCTAGCTCTTGCGCGTTTTCTTTTGGTTGCACCTACTTTTTGCACGGTTGTTTTTGAGTTGCACCTGTTTCTTATTTCAACAAAGACAATTTGTTAGTTTGAAATGGTGGTTGGTTTTGCGGCCTTGATTATTTCAATTGTTTGATCTCGGTTCTTTTGACGAAGATGTCAACCGCTTGCTTGCTGGGGATTGGGTTTCGTTTCCAAATCCGGGGACCTTGGCTTTCCAGCTTTTGTTGTGGTGATCGGTCACATGGGACCCAACATTTCAACTTTTCTTCTGCCTTTGTAGGCCTTTCACTTTTTTTTTCTTTTGGATTTCTAGAGCATCGGGGGGAAGTTTTGGCCCCTCGAATTCTGCTGCGATAGTTAGTCGTGTGAGACTTAACCCTTTCACTTCAATTGCCATTATAGGCATTTTTATTTGATCTTCTCCTTTCCAGAGTTGTGTTTAAAGCAACGGCCGTTGCGGCCAGTCGGGATAGACTTGATTCCCCTGATGAGGCTCGGTGCCCTTTGCATGTTGGCTTGCGTCAAACAAGAACCCTGTAAATCAGTTTTGCCATCCTTTCTTTGTTTTACCTTAGAAACAGAGTCAGACTGAAAAGGATTGAAACATAATAACAAAGAAACTGAGATAATGAATTTTGACAACAAATATCCCTTTCGGGAAAGAGAATAAGGACTTATCTGGAGTGTACGCGGCTTTCAATGAACATGACATGCATCTTGGACTGGATGCCAAATCTATATAAACCATCTGACTCTCAGAAATTCGTCACGACTTTTAACTCGAGGTTGAGAAACCTTGCCCCAGACCATGTCGATAGTAGTAACCAAACATCCTCTTTTCGATTAGTAGTGCCCTTTTCGGGTTTTCACCAGCTAACCTCTCTCATTTCTCTTCTCGCTATCGCCCTATAGTGCACTTTGCGAGTTTTCACTAACAAGACTCTCTCATTTTTAATTTCTCTACTCATCGTCGCCTTATGGTGCCTGTGTGGGTTTTCACCGATAAGACTCTCTCATTTTTAATTTCTCTACTCATCGTCGCCTTATGGTGCCTGTGTGGGTTTTCACCGATAAGACTCTCTCATTTTAATTTTTTTTCATTGCTTGTATGAGGTCCAGATAGATGTATCTTCCCATTCTGACTTTTCTTTGTCGATCGATCGGAAGGACTTGAATAGGATTTGGGGTAAAAGAATTTGTATTGAATTACAACCTTGGAACTTTCAGGCGAATCATTGCCGAATCTCAACACTTGCCCCAGCTTAAACTCTTAGGGGAATGTGGATTTTTATTTTGGTGTGACTGAGCCCCAAGGAGAGGCTGCCTATGTATCCTTTCGGAATCAAGTCAGACGTAGTTTAGGAAGTTTTGTTTTTGTTTTGGTTTTTTTTTTTTTGGTTCCTTGTTGTTGTTTTTTTTCTTTTTGATTTTCTTTTGATTTTTCTTTTGATTTTTCTTTTTTTTTCTTTTTCTTTTTCTTCTCTTTCTCTCTTTTCTTCAAGTTCCAAGGAGGATAGTCAAGGAAGAGTAACTGGCTCAAAGGGTTTACGAAATGATAGTGTTTGGGGTAGCATGGATGAAAAGCCTTCGTCATTTCGATCATAAGTATCGTCGTCACAAAAAAGGTCAAACATAATACCTTTTGACCGCATCTGCATTGACATTCGTTTCGGGGTCATTTCCTTCGATGTCTCCCAAGTACAATGCTCCTTTTGGAAGCAATTTCCTTATGATGTATGGACCTTTCATATTCGGGCCGAATTTTCCTTTCGCCTCTTCGTGGTGTGGGAGGATACGTCTTAAAACAAGTTCCCCTACTTCAAAGTTCCTAGGTCGCACTTTCTTGTTGTAGGCGCGGGCCATTATTTGTTGGTACAACTGCCCGTGGCAAACTGCGGCCATCTTTTTCTCGTCAATCAGAGTTAATTGCTCCAATCGGGTTTTAACCCATTCATCATCCTCAATTTCTGCTCCGACAATAATCCGAAGGGAGGGAATTTCAACTTTTGCGGGTATTACGGCTTCAGTGCCAGGAACCAATAAATAAGGAGTAGCTCCAACCGACGTGCGCATTGTCGTGCAATATCCCAGTAATGCAAAAGTAAATTTCTCGTGCCATTTCCGGGAAGTTTGAATCATTTTCCTGAGGATTTTCTTAATATTTTTGTTTGTTGCTTCAACGGCGCTATTGGCTTTGGGCCGGTAAGGGGTGGAGTTGCGGTGTGTAATCTGGAATTGTTCACATACCTCCCTCATCAAGTTACTGTTTAGATTCGCGACATTGTCGGTAATGATAGTCTCTGGGATACCAAAATGAAAGATGATATTAGAGTGCATAAAATCCACCACTGCTTTCTTGGTGACAGCTTTGAATGTGACTGCCTCGACCCATTTTGTGAAATAGTCGATAGCGACCAAAATAAATCTATGCCCGTTTGAGGCCCTTGGATCGATCGGCCCGAGTACATCCATTCCCCAGGCAACAAACGTCCAAGGTGCTGACATAGGATGCAATTCTTATGGTGGTGCGTGAATCAAATCGTCGTGTATTTGACACCTTTGACATTTCCGGACAAAGATAAAACAATCTTTCTCCATGGTCATCCAATAATACCCGGCCCGTAAGATATTCTTTGCGAGGACGTACCCGTTCATGTGGGGACCGCATACTCCTGAATGCACCTCGTTCATAATATTTTCGGCTTGTTTGGTGTCTACGCATCTTAATAGATTCAGATTGGGAGTCTTCTTATACAGTACTTCCCCACTTAGGAAGAAACTGCTGGCGAGTCTCCGGATGGTTCTCTTTTGTTCCCTATTGGCCTGCTCTGGATATTCTTTTGTTTTCAAGAATCTTTTGATATCGTGATAGCATGGTTGGATATCGGGCTCTACTTCGACTGTGTTGCAATAACAATGCCTTTCCTTGATTTGAATATCCAAGGGGTCGATGTGAACATTACCCGGATATGGCAGCATCGCAGCTAGGGTAGCTAGTGCATCGGCTAACTCGTTGTGGCATCGAGGAATATATCTGAACTTGACAACTTTGAATCATTTGCTAAGATCTTCCACATGTTGTATGTATTGAAAGCTTAACGTATTAAGTTTCCCATTCTCCCTGAGCCTGTTTGATGATCAAATCTGAATCCCCCATGATCAATAACTCTTTTACATCCATGTCAATGGCTATGTTCATACCCATTAAACAAGCTTCATATTCGGCAGTATTGTTTGTACAGAAGAACCGAAGGCGGGCCGTGGCGGGATAATGCTGTCCCGTGGGTGAAATCAAGATTGCCCCAATCCCAACACCTTTTGCATTTACAACTCCATCAAAGAACATTTTCCAAGTGCTGTTGTCCTCAGAAGTTATCTCGACTGAGTTTACCTCCTCGTCTGGGAAGTAAGTACTTAGAGGTTGGTAGTCGTCATTGACAGGATTTTCTTCCAAGTGATCTACCAAGGCGTGGGCTTTCATTGCCGTGCGAGTGACATAGTATTTGTCGAATTCGGTGAGCAAAATCTGCCACTTAGCTAATCTCCCGGTGGGCATTGGCTTTTGGAATATGTACTTCAATGGATCCAACCTAGTGATGAGGTAGGTGGTCTAAGCCAGCAAATAATGTCGGAGCTTCTAAGCGACCCATGTTAGAGCGCATCAAGTTCTTTCCAACAGCGTATACTTGGCTTCGTAGCTTGTGAACTTCTTGCTCAAGTAATATATGGCCTGCTCTTTCTTCTCGGTTGTGTCATGTTGCTCGAGAACACACCCAAAGGAATTTTCTAACACCGTAAGGTATAAGAACAAAGGTCTTCCTGGTCCTGGTGGGACTAGCACCGGTGGGTTCGACAAATATTCTTTGATCTTGTCGAAAGCGTTCTGGCATTCGTCTATCCATTTGATGGCTGCATATTTCTTCAACAGCTTGAATTAGGCTCACAAGTGGATGTCAACTGAGCGATGAATATGCTGATGTAATTCAACCTACCCAGCAGACTCATGACCTCCTTCTTGGTTCTTGGAGGCGGGAGATCCCGAATAGATTTTATCTTTGTCGGGTCCAGCTCGATGCCCCGTCGACTGACTATTAACCTCAGTAATTTCCCAGATGGAACTCCAAAGGCACAGTTGTCCGGGTTTAATTTTAGATCATGCTTACGCAAGCGTTCGAAGAATTTCCTCAGATGTTGGACATGGTCATCTTGCGTCCTGGATTTAATAATCACATCATCCACGTATACCTCAATCTCTTGATGCATCATGTCGTGAAAAATGGCGGTCATGTCCCTCATATATGTTTCCCCAGCGTTCTTTAGACCGAACGACATGACTCGATAATAATAGGTGCCCCAGGGTGTAGTGAAGGCTGTCTTTTCTGCATCTTCTTCATCCATCAATACCTGGTGGTATCCAACATAGCAATCCACGAAAGACTGTACCTCATGTTTGGAATAATTGTCAACCAGGATATGTATGTTTGGTGGTGGAAAGTTATATTTAGGGCTTGATTTATTCAAATCTCGGTAGTCGACACATACTCTAACCTTTCCGTCCTTTTTAGGTACTGGAACCACATTGGCCAGCCAGGTGGTGTATTGGACCACTCAGATCACTCCTGCTTTTAATTGTTTAGTGACCTCTTCTTTGATTTTGTCACTCATGTCTGTTTTAAATTTCCTTTGCATTTTTTGGAGGGGTGGATAACCGAGATAGGTCGGCAATTTGTGTACCACCAAGTCCACACTTAGTCCGGGCATGTCGTCATAGGACCAAGAAAATGCGTCTTTGAATTCAAATAGAAGTTGAATCAGAGTGTCCCTAGTTCTTTCATCACTGTGGACGCTTATCATGGTTTCTCGAACCTCTTCTGCATTACCCATGTTGACGGGTTTTGTTTCGTTTAAGTTTGGCTTAGGCTTATTCTTGAATTGTTGTAATTCTTAGTTTATTTCCCTAAAAGCCTCTTCTTCATTATATTCCGGTTCTTGATTCATTATTTCGAGGTTAGACAGCGTATTAAGATCAGAGCATGAAGTCCGCAAGCATGACATGTTATTTAAGGCTGCATTATTAGGACTAAAAATAAGAAAAATAAGCAAAAATCAGAAAGAATAGACTATGAAATTTTGATTTCATTGAATTGAATTTGAACATAGGAGGGTTTACATCGGAATTCAAAAGGCGGTAAATTAAAAAACACTTGAGTTACATCCTGAAATAACTCATAGTGCGGGAAAGATGGCAAAACTGAACTACCGGGACTCCCGCCTGACGGGGAATGGAGTAGCCCTCCAGTTCTGCAACTTGGCGTTTGGGCCCATATATTGTACCTCAGCGGTGCTTGAGCCTACTCCCAACTGAACCATATAAGTTTCATACAACATCTGCTTCATGGCCTCGAAGATTCCTTCAATTTCTTCGGTCGTAAAGGCCGCTTCTTATTCTTTGACATATTGTGGTTCGATGAAAGTTTCAGTAATGTGGAGAACTGGTTGAGGCAAGTCCCAACCATCTTTCTATCGAGCGTTGGCCGATTCCACATCGGCTTCTGTGGCCTGGAAACCTATGCCGAAGAATTCTTCAGCAACAGGTAGAGAGATCGGTTCAGTGATACCCTATAGGGCTACCCCAAGCCCCTTTTCGGGTTTGTATCCATGTCTAATCATGTCGGTAGCGACCATGATTGACGCATTTGATAGACAAGGTTGCGGGCACGGAGTACCTTCTTCGTGCTGATTGGCAAGCACAATTTCAAACGCCTGATAGACAATATGCTTACTTCCTTCTCGGGCTTCGAGGCAGGGGACCGAGGGGTCTCTGTATATTGACTGATCGTCCTCCCCATTGACCACTATCTCTTGATTTTCATGCTCAAACTTTACCATCTGGTGGAGGGTAGATGGAACTGCCCCGGCGGCGTGAATCCATGGTCTTCCTAGCAGGATGTTATATGAGGTATCCATATCCAAGATTTGGAAGGTTACCGTAAAATCCACAGGGGAGACTGTCATGACTATGTCTATTTCGCCGATGGTGTCCCTTTTGATACCGTCAAAGGCACAGACACAGACGTTATTTGGCTTGATTCTCTCAGTGCCGATTCCCATTCCCTGTAGTGTTGATAAAGGGCAAATATCACCCCGGAACCTCCATCAAGCATAACTCTCTTCACATAATATCCCTCACTTTTAACTGTTAAGTGTAAGGCTTTGTTGTGAGTGGCTCCCTCGGGAGGTAGATCATTCCGGCTGAAAGAAATTTTATTTACTTCAAAGAAACGCTCGGCCATTCTTTCCAATTGTTCGACTGAGGTATCCGCCGGCACATACGTTTCATTCAGCATTTTCAAGAGTATTTTCTGATGCTCGTTTGAGCCCATCAAAAAAGATAAGAGTGATACTTGATCAGGAGTTTTCCTGAGTTCTTCAATTGTGGCGTATTAATTCATGTTCATCTTCTTAAAGAAATCTTCAGCCTCCTCGGCGGTGATAGGTCTTTTAAGAGGGAAGCGTTTGTGCTTGTTTTTGGCCAGCTCTTTTAGATTGAGGTATTTTTCAGAGTTTGCTTCGATTGCTTCCCCTGTGATCTCTTTCCCTTTGTATGTTACTACCGTCCTGTTGTAGTTCCAAGGGACGACAGTCATATCATTCACGGGAGTTTGCGACGCGCGGCTAGTAACCACGGGCTCATTCAGCCTTGGTGAAATTATTTGCCCCCGCGCCACATACGTCCCCTTTGGTACATACATTTTCGGGCCATTTATCATGGCTCTGTTGAATTGTAGCCTTCTGGGAGGACTTAATAGGCCTTGCTCCTTCTTGGGTGCTCTGGGGACGTAAAGAACAACGTCTTTAGAGGGTCCTCTTTTTGTCTTGATTTCAGCCTTCCCCGTGGCTTAAGGGACGGGATTACTCTTCTTCGTTTCCTGGACCGGCTTGGGTGCCGCCTTGGGCTTTTTCTCCACGTCTGCGATGGCGATAATAGCCTTCAAATCTGGATCAAAATCTTGGTCCTCGCAGATCATGCCGATAATGGGCCCATTGTTATGGGCGGGCAATGGATTGTTAGTTACGTTGGGATATTCTTCATCCCTTAAAACTACCTTCTTTTGCTCTATAAGGTTCTCCACAGCCCGCTTGAGTGTCCAACAATCCTCTGTGTCGTGCCCCTCTGCTCCGGAATGGTCGGCACAATTGGTTCCGGGTTTGTATGACACTGATGTTAGGTTTTGCTTGGTCGGAGGTACGAGCTGCAGAAGCCCCATTTGGACCAACTTTGGGAAAAGACTTAAATATGGCTCACCGATAGGAGTGAAATTAAGTCTCCTTGGTGGCTCACGGGGGTAAGCATTGTACGGGTAGTTGTTTTGAGGAAGGGGTGGATTATATGGAGCTGGGGGAGGATGGTTATTTCTTGGGGGTGGAGCTTCTTTCTGGTTATATTGTTGTTGCGGCCTAAGATGCGGCTGAGCGTTCATCACCGCATAGGGAAAAGGGGACGTAGTATAAGCTGCGTTTTCGTGAGGATAGTAGTGGTGGGAAGTTTTGGGGAATGGACCTGAGTATTGCCGAGAACCCCTGACATCGGAAACCATCATGACCCCTTCTTCATTCTTCTTTCTGTTGGCTGCACTCTCGGATCCGTTTTGGATGGCCTTGGAGGTTGCTCTTATGGCCGATTGGCTCAGGATACAACCGGTCTTTAAACCATTCTCAACCATTTCTCCAATTTTGATTGCTTCTGCAAATGGTTAGCCCATGGCGAACATCATATTTTTAAAGTAATCCGCTTCCTGTGCCTGCAGAAAAACACTGACCATTTCGACCTCATCCATCGGACGTTTGACCCTGGACGCCTGCTCGCACCACCTAATAGCGTACTCTCTGAAACTTTCTGAGGACTTCTTTTTAAGGTTGGATAGAGAGTTTCTATCGGGAGCGATATCCACGTTTTATTGGAATTGTCGAACAAAGTCTCGGGCTAGGTTTTCCCATACGTGCCAGTGGGATATATCCTGGTCCATGTACCATTCTGATGCAATCCCTGTTAAGCTCTCTCCGAAATATGCCATGAGAAGTTCCTCTTTCCCACCTGCCCCTCAGAGTTGGTTTCAATACCTTTTCAGATGAGCTATAGGGTCCCCATGTCCTTCATATTTTTTGATCTTGGGGGTTTTAAACCCGAGAGGAAAATGGACGTGTGGGAACATGCACAAATCGGCATAGGAGACGCTTTTCTGCCCGCTCAGCCCCTGTATGTTCTTGAGGCTCTGCTCGATGCTCTTCATTTTCCAAGCCATTTCTTCGTTCTCGGGGATATTCTTATCTCATCCCAAAGTAACTTCATACTGAGGTTGTTGGGGGTATGAATCGGGAGTGACATGAGTGGTGCCCAGAATAGATAGCGTTTGGAATGTAAATGTCGGTGGCTCAAAGCTTGGCCCGGTGATAGTTGGTGGAGCCATGGCGGAGCTCGGTGGTGTGGTGAAGATGTTGGAAGACGCACCGTAAAATGGGACATGGGGCAAACCACAGAAGGCCTTCCAGCAAATTGAGCCGACATAGTTGGGTATCCAAGTGGCATGGCCGGGTAACTTATGGGGATGTTAGAAGTTCCGCTTGTCCTGGGGATTATCTCGGGGAAACCCGGGATGGAACTGGGTGGTTCCCTACCATTGGACCATGCGTCCCACATTTCCAGCATGCGGCAACGCAGGATCCTGTTCTCTTCAGCTGTGGCTGACTCAAATGTTGGGATGACTGGATTTGGGTCCTCCACTGAAGAGTTGACGATTGATAAGTGACCTTCAGATGTCATTTCTATGCTTCCTTTTGATCTAGTGAAGTAAGGATGGGAAGCCAGGTTACCGCAAAAACTAACCACCTTAGAAAAACACCTTTAAGAGTGAACCAATAAAACGTCAGGTTGAAACATTTATCACATAGGGAATCACATATTTCGGGTATGCCATGCACCTAGGCAATTGAACGCTTTCTATATGTTTTGAAGCAGTTGTGTGTCTCATCCCGGCTTTATTTTCTTGGATTTGAACTTTCCCCCTTTTGTTTTTATTCTATTTTCACCTTTCGTTTTTCTCTATCTTTTTATCACTCTTTTCTTTCTTTCATTATATTATTTTTTTCTCTATTATGATCGAATCCTATGTGGATTGCCTACGTATCATGGCGCCGTGTGAATCAGATCATCACGTAGTTCAAGGGTTAAATCCGAAGGAAGGAAATAAACATTTTTTTTGGGACTTTCATTCATTAGATAAAATACTTTCAATCTTCATAAGAAACATCAGTACACTTTTTGAAATTTTTAAAAGCTACAAAAGACTTAAGACATGCTTTCTTGGAAATGTAAAAACTACAGTGGACTTAGACAGGTCTACAGCAGGAAAATAAAATACATACTCGAAAAATATCAAAAATACATCAGTGCTTCCATTGCTTCAGGGACCCGCGGGGAATCATTCGGCCATGCCACGGGTCTGCGTGCTATATCTTGTTGGAGGCGGTAGAGGTCGTCTATTATATTTTGGACGAAGATCATAACCGCTAAGAAGAAGGTGGTCCGAGTCATATCTTCGCATTCCTGGCATTTGGTGACAATGTAATCAACTATCTCTCGGACCCTTTGCCCTATAATACCTTTCTCCTGAAGTAGACGTCCGATCTGCTGAGTTCTTGCCTCTAAAGCCTGTGCGTTTTTGTGAGTCAGCTCTTTCCATTGTCGCAATTCTTCTTCCAACTAGGCTATCATGTCATAACATTGTTCTCTTTCTGCCTTAAACCTTTTTGCTTGTTTGGCCATTTCATTTTCAAAAGTGGCCATTCTTTCTTTCAAACCCAGAACTTCTTGGTCATGCTGTCTCTTCAAAATTTGCACGAATTCTGCCCTTTCTTCTGCATTCTTTGCCAACTTTTCTCGAACTCGGGTCAAATCTTCCTCAACTTTGTCCGGGTCGTCACCATAGCTACAGAACTTTTTCCTGAGACTGGTGACAAGTCATTCGTCGGCTCTACTTCTTTCGGGGTTTTCAATGGCTATCCTCATTTTCTGGATTTGAGCCCTGAGGGCTTCATTTTCTTTGTTCAGCTTGTTTCTTTCCCCTTCGGCTCCAGCAATTTGTAAAGTGTTTTCAAATTTGAGCTCTCGGATCTGGGCCTCAAGTTTACTTAATGTAGCCCGGTAGTTGTTTTCCTTTTCTAGCCAACCCCAGTGTTCTTGTGTCTGCTCGGTAAAATGCTGCACGTGAGGTCTTTTCGCAGGTCGCTCTGGTTCTTGGTGCTCTCGGCCTCTTCTACCATACCAAGAAATATAGGCTGGATCTACTTCCCCTTGAGATAAGTTTCTTACCCGAGTCTGACGCTCTAAGAATCTGCACTGGTTCCAAATCTGACGGACCCTGTTTTCCGAAAAGGTAGCTCTCGGACACAACTCAATGGCTTGTTGGCTTAGGTTCTCATCATGTGGAATGCCTTGTTGTCTACCCAATTTCCGTAAGACCCGATGTGGGGCATATGGCTGGATACTCCACAGACCCATTAACAAAAGATAGCACACTTCCGCGGACATATTGATAACCTGGCCGAGAGGGAGCCATCCGAAAGTCCACTCGATTTAGTCGACGATCAATGAACTCAAATGTGAGTGCCAGGCCTCTGTGCCCTCAGGAAATTTGTGGCCCTCTACCCGAGTATTGTGTTCTTCGTTACAATTCAGACCGGTTAAGCCATAGTTCATGTAACCTGGGAGGTGACACAGGTGCTCGATCAACCAAATCTGTAGGAGCAGATTGCACCCTTCAAAGAACTTTCCCCCTGACTGGCAAATTGTCAGGGCACGGTAAATCTCGGCTAAGATCATTGGTATAAGAGTGCCATTGTTCATTTTCGTTATGAAATTCACCATCCCTACCACTCTGATATCTATCAGTCCATCACCTCGGGGGAAGATTAAAGTGCCCAGGAATGCTACCACAAAAGCTAACCCCTGCGGGCTTCCCATTTCGCCTGGTTTTTGTGGTGAGTCAGACCAGTATTTTCAGCTTCATAGCCCTGAGGATCTCCATAACATTGTACAAGAAATAGAAAGTGCAAAACCCTTCAGCTAGGTTTGAGTCTTGAGTGTCCCGACTAATGTTCAGAAGATCCAAGAACATATGTGGAGTTACCGCTCTGGGTGCCACCGGATACCGGCTTCTAAGATTGTCACTGAGACCAGCATACCACGCTATATCCTCTAGCGTGGGTGTCAAATCAAAGTCTGAAAAGTGGAACACGTTGTGGGCGGGGTCCCAAAATGACACTAAAGCTTCAACGATATCCAACATCGGCTTGATTTTTAGAAGTCCAGTGAGTCCGCCCAAAGCTTTTACGACAGACTTTCTACTAACTTCCCCCAGGTTGCTCCACCACATATGGAGTCCCACGGGAATTTCCTCGACAGCCCTAAAGGGAGTGTTTTCAACTGTATTTATCTTGTACATCTGTTTAAATGTTTTGATTAAGAAAACAAAGCCATAAAAAAAAAGGTTTTGACAGGATGCGAAAAAGTGATATTTTTTGCAAAAGTTTTGTAATAAAAAAAATGGGCTCCCCTTCCGAATACGGTCCTTCAATACTTCGGATAGGAAGCTTTTAGGGATGTGCTCGCTAATTGGGCCAAAAAAAAATCAAAAAGACTATAAGTGGCTATTTTTCGAAGAAATAGCCTTCCGGCGTCCCGTTGAGACAATTGACTATTTAGGCAAGAACAACATCACCTAATTTTGCGATCGTATTTTTCTAGTTTGGTTTTTTGAAAATAAGGTTGGACCCGATGAGGGTTGCCTACGTATCTCACATCCGGTGAGAATCAAACAATGCATAGTTTGGGAAATCTCGACATAAATTTGAAAGTATGCACCGACTTACTTTGTTTCGAAATACTATTTTCGGAGTTTCGGGATGATTTTGAATATCAGGGTTTTTTCAAAATCGGCTAAATCTCCTATTTTATTACTCTCTTGGTTTTTCTGTTATCTTTTTTTTAGCCTGTCAACAAACAAACCGTAAAAAAATGTTGTACACATAGCAAGTAGGATGCATCAGGATAGTCTTTCATTTTGGGTTCACCTGTCCTAGACGAACCCAACCCCTGTGTTGAGTTCCCTAAGTCAAATGCACGTGATGCAAATAAACGTTCCTACTAGGGATCCGTCATGAGGCTATGTCATACTAGGTTTATACCCTAGGGTTTTGTTCTAGACAAGGCTTATCCGAGCGGACAGCTCGAGCCGAGGTCGGGGCAGCGTACCGGGAATACAGAAGCTTCACCGGCTTTGCAACTTGTCCATACCTCGTTCTAAAATTTGGATGACTCTAACGGAAAATAAGTCACACGAAGTGCACACTACCCAGATGATTTAGAAGACTCAGAGAGAAGAAGGGTTTTGGTACAGTTTTGTATGCAGTTTAAATAATACCAAAGCGGTAAATGCGACAATTAGCACATTAGGTTTAAACACGTAAAATCAGATAATAATGAAAGCCAAATATAATAGTTATTCTAAGCTCGAATTATTGAACCCTGAAACACGTGGTCGTGGGTTCTAACATACCCAGCAGAGTCGCCAGAGCTGTCACACCTCCTTTTTCACTACCCCCGGATTAATGAAGGGGTTATAAGGGAGTTTTTTCAATTAAAGTGACATTATTCGAATTTGGGATTTTTATTAGTTTTCAGAGTCGCCACCCGAATTTTTGACGATGCTCCGAGACACCGTTTTGTTTTGAAAATCCCAAACCGAGGAAGATTTGATTCTGTTTTGATTTGTCAGTGACCAGAAATCCGAGTAAGGAATTTTGTTAACCCGGGAGAAGGTGTTAGGCATTCCCGACTTCCGTGGTTCTAGCACGGTCGCTTAACCATTATTATTTGGCCTAAATTATCTGATTATTTACGTGTTTTAGCCTATTGCGTATTTAAACTCTTTGAAATTTGGCCGCTTTTGATAAGTATGGATTTATCTTGAAAAACAAGTCACGATAACGTGCACTCGTTATGCTTTGGACATGTTACAATTACGCCACATGAAATGCACCCGCAATTGCAACACGTGAGTTTATTATGATATGAAGTTTGAAGACGGGGACATGAGTTGTCGAACCCGAGTGTAGATTACGTAGTCAAAACTTATTGGTCATGACGGTTTTATAGTGCCTATTTGAGGAAATATTCGATCATTCTTAACGTATTTTCTATTTGAAGGAGCATTTTAGTTTTAAGATCAATTAGGATGCTTATGGATTTATCTTAGACAAGTAACGATGGCGTGCACTTGTTGTTTTGGAACACACGGCAAATACGTCACATGAAATGCACCCGTAATTGCTAATGTGTATTTTACTAATGTTTTGAGTTGGGGATCGGGGGCATGAGTTGCTACTCCCGAGTGTAGATTATGGTAGTTTTGGAAATTATTCGATTCTTACCCAATTTTCAAACTAAAGGTATCACTCTACCTAAAGGATTGCCTAAAATGGTGTTCATTAATCCAAAGACAGCATGTTTCGGGCTATGGCCGTATTTTAGCCCCAAATTGTTTCAACTCTTTTGGCCAATCCTAATTACGACTACTTTATAGGGAGGTCACTAGTTTAGGAAATTCATCTAAGTCTTAATGATCTTTACTTTTATAGTTTGATGAATAAACGGGAAACATGGTATTAAAATACATATTCATTCATACATACACAACAGATTTTTCCAGTTTTTCTTTTTGCTTAAACATAAATCTAAAGTACTCATTAATTCTGAAACGAATTGGCAAGGTAAAATCACGCTACTTTTCATAACTTTTATGATTACTAACAAAGAGGAATACCATGGGCAGTTTTATTAGTCCGGAACAACAACTCTTACCAATTTTTAATAGCCTAAACGTAGGTTTGTAAAGGATCAAGTTCGTATTTATACGTTGATTTCAAAAATTACAAGATGCAAAGTGAACTGATAATAGCCTATTGATTTTACTCATATTGAAACTAGACTGAAATTGAAATAACCGTTTTCCAAAATCCAACGGGGGTTTATATAGGTTTCACTTACGTTCTTTTATCAAATATTTTCAGAACGGATAAAAACGTAGATTCTGAATTTTAGAAAAATGAATCAAAGTTGAAATTAAATGTACAGTCCGGTCTTAAATTACACAATTCTGGAAATGAACACTGGTGAATTACAGCTTTGACTGCTACTGCAGAGATACATTTTTTGAGAGACAGAAAAATTTAAAGTGAAAATTCTAACTAAGCTATCCGACTTGAATCCCTTCGAGGCCATGCATTTGAGCCTTTCTGTCACGACCCAAATCTCGATTCAGGTCGCGATGGCGCCCAGCAGCGAGGTTAGGCCAGCCAATATAGAAACACTAAGTGTTACCATTTCCAGTTACGCAAATTTCATCTTTTAACCAATTTTAAACAGATATAAACATAATAATGGCGGGTGATGTGAAATAAAACTACAAGTGCGGAAAATCAACCAATAGGCATGTCGCATAACATATGTACAACTAGCAACCCAAAATATACACTACGCGTGTGCCAGAAACTAGTGTCACGGGAAACTACTGAATATACAATGACTAAAATATATACAGAGTCTCAGTCTGAATGAAATAGACAGAGAATATGACAAAAGAAAACTCCAGGGTGCTTCCAGGAAGTCGCCAAGAGGAGCAGCTCACCGTGAAGTATAGTCAGTCAGTCAATACCTAGCCCCGACCTGATAATCCGAGATACCAGCCTCCAGACCTGTACAATCAAGTACAGAAGAAAAGAAAGTGCAACATGAGTACATATATAAATATGTACCCAGTGAGTATCCCGTCTAATCTCGAAGAAGTAGTGACGAGAGGTCGACTCGATACTCACTAAGGTCCAACAGTAATAATGTAAAGCAGGATGTAAGGAAAACAGTAGACATGTAAACAATGCACAACAATTGTAAAGAGAATACAGAGTTTCCGAATAAATATCGAAATCAGTATCAACTTCCCTGTCTCTTTTCCCATCCACCTGTCACGTCATAAATCAGGAATTCAGCACCAAACAGTCATGCACACATAAGTGTAAAGCAACCGGCTAGAGTAAGGAGTAAGAATAGATATGCACTTCCGGCGATCGACCGGCCCGTACCATGAGTGCATGCTTATAATGTAATCATATCAAGAAGAGTTATGCACTGTCGGGGATCGACCGGCCCATACCATGAGTGCATGCTTACCAAGAGTCCAACTACGCACTGCCGGGGATCGACCGGCCCGTAACGTATGTGCGTCAATCAATGTAATCACCCAGTATCATAATGTAACTTCGTCCATGCACTGCCAGGGATCGACCGGCCAGTACCATAAGTGCATTCTCAAATAAATCCCTGTGCACTGCCAGGGATCGACCGGCCCGTACCGTAAGTGCACTATAAACCTGCCGTGGCGCACGGCCCGCTCCTGTAAGAGTGAAGGAAACCATATGTCGCTCGCGGAATGTAAATTACGAGGCAGATATCATGCACACACAAATGTAAAGTTCAATTCATCACAATCCCTCCCAATTATTAAGTGAATGAAAGCTCAGGGAGACAGTAGTATATCAAGCATGAATTTAAGCATATACTTCAAATTAATGCAGAATGCATGGCATGTTGTGCTCCTACACTACCCGGACATAACAATAGTAGTCGCTACGTACGGACTCTCGTCACAAGGTACGCACGTAGCCCCCAAATACAAACATACAACACATAGAACACCTATGGGGACAATTTCCCTCTTACAAGGTTAGAAACTAGACTCACCTCGTGACGATATCACCCCTCGGATCAAGGATGCGCCCGAATCTCCGAAATCTACTCTCGACGGCTCATAACTATCCAAACATGGTATAATTGAATCAATTTCAGTCCAGAGAAGGAGAATTAACAAGAAATTCAAAAATTTAGCATTCTTGAAGGTTTTTGGAAATTCGACCCGGACCCACACGTTCGGATTTCGAAAATTCTTGAAGGAACCCATTACCTGAAGTCTAAGGATCATAATTATGCAAGTTCTTGCTAGAATTCATGGCAACAATGAGTAATTCATAATTTTCCCAAAATCCCTAAATATCTATCAATTTCTATGAATTTTTAGGTTAATTAGAAGAGAATTTCATAAGGAATTGATAATAGAATCATGAAAACTAAGGAATTAACTTAACTTGATAATAATGGTGGAAAACCGTCTTGAAATGAAGATGGGAAATGAAGAATTTGGCTAAGTCCCGCTTTTAAAAGAGACTGCCCAGTTGCAGCTTCTATGCGATCGCGACCTGAGTCTTGCGATCGCGAAGACTAACTCCCCTCACCTCTGCGATCACGGTAGAGGTCTTGCGATCACGAAGAATAAAGTTACTCAGCCCAGCTGTGACTCAGTGCGATCGCGAGTGTAACGACCCGACCGACCATTTTAAGATCCAGCGCGTCGTTCAGCAGTTGGGAGCCATGAACAACTCCATTTCGGGTATTGTGACTTGTGTGTATGGTCAGAGTTGAAATTCAGGAGGTTCAGAGTTAAATTGAAAGGAAAATTTTCATTTCGGAAGCCTTAAGTTGAAGAAATTGAGTAAGACTAGAATTTTGAGTAAACGATCTCAGAATATGGATTCGAAGGTTCCAGCAGGTTCGTATGATGATTTCGGACTTGGGCATATGTCCGGAACGTGTTTTGGATAACATGGGAGCGTTTCAGCGTATATTATGGAAGTCGTCATTTTGAAGGAATTTCTTAAAGTTTGGCTTATAGATCATTTCAGAGATATTGATGTCCGTTTGGGATTCTGAGTCTGGGAATAGCTTTGTATGGTGATTCTGGAGTTGGGAGCGCGATCGAAAGTGAATTCGGATACCCGAAAGTCAATTTAAGGTCATTTGGCTAAAGATAGAAATTTGAAGGTTTTTGAGAAAATCCGACCGGAAGTGGAAATTTTGATATCGGGGTCGGAATGTGATTCTGAAAGTTTGAGCAGGTCAGTAATGTCGATGGTGACTTGTGTGCAAAATTTTGGGTCAATCGGATGTGATTTGATAGGTTCCGGCATCGTATGTGAAAGTTAGAAATATCAAAGTTCATAAAGTTGAATTCTTGCGTGATTCGTGTTTTTGGCGTTGTTTGATGTGATTTTAGGCCTCGATTAAGTCCGTGACATGTTCCCAGACTTGTTGGTACGTTCGGACGAGGTCCCGAGGGGCTCGGGTGAGTTTCGGGGTGGTTTCAGACCATTTCTAGGCCATTTATAACTGCTGGTTTTTGGCTACATAAGTGTTCTACGCGATCGCTGGGAATTGGTCACGATCGCGGTGAGTAAAATGTGAGAAACGGGCCAGTGAATCGCGATCACAGAAAGCCTTTCGCGATCGCGTAGAGTAAATATTCTGCTGCACTGACTCGACTTTGGAGGATCATATCTCACAATCTATAAGGAATTTGGAGATGGTATAAAAATGAAAGTTGTAGCTCTTTGTATCTAGTGTCTAGAAATGTAAACCATTCATGAGTTGGATTTGTGTACAAAGAGTTATGGCTGTTACACTACAGGGTGTCCGGGAAGATGAAGAAGAAAGTTGTGTTGCACATGGGCTGATTTTTCCAGACTATATCTAGAAATATATAAGGAATTGGAAGATTACCAACATATGAAAGTTGTATATATTTGAGTCTAGTGTTCATAACATTTAACCATTTGTCATTTGGAGTTATGTACGAAAAGTTATGACTATTCTACCTGAGGTTGTCCGGGCAGGCTGGGCAATTGTTCACCGCGATCGCGAAGCTCTTTCCGGGATCGCGAAGAGCAAATTTTGGGCTGAAAAAATTGTTCTCTGCGATCGCGATGAGTAAATACCTGGGAAGAATTATATTTTAGCGGGTTTAGCTCATTTTTCTTCATTTCTTCATCACTATGGGCGGATTTTGAGAGCATTTCAAAGAAGATTTCAACCAAGCTTCAGAGGTATGATCATTCTACTTATTTCTAAGTTAAATACAAGAGTATATCATGGATTAGAACATGAAAAGTAGTGAAAAGTTGTGGAAAAATTAGTATTTTGAAGAAAACCTAGAAATTTGGAAATTTGGATTTTAGCCACGAATTTAGCATGAATAATTGAGTAAAATGTGTAATTGAATTAGTAAAGCTTCGGGTAGAGATTTTCTTCAAAAATTTCGAGGTCCGGGCACGTGGGCTCGAGGGAATTTTTGTCATTTCATTGAGCCGGGCTGAGGAACTTTGTAATTTGAATTGGTTATGATCTATTGAGTATATTTTCATTGAATTATCGTTATTTGGATAGTTTGGGAGCGTGCGCATCCATTTTTAGTCGTCGTAGAGGCTTGGAAGCCGGTGATGAATCTTTGGAGCGAGGTGAGTCTCCTTTCTAACCTCGTAAGAGGGAAATTGTCCCTCTAGGTAACCTTGTTTTCTATGTGATCTTGTTTGGGGGCTACGTACGCACCGAGTGACGAGAGTCCGTACGTAGTGGCTATTACTGCTTCGTCCGGGTAGTTAGGACACAACATGTTCATTGCTTTCCCCTGTTGTAGCATAGATATGACTTGTATACTTGTGTGATTGGTATTGTTGTCTTTGAACGTTGTGATACTTGGCTTGATTTATGTGTGATAAGAGAATCACGGGATAGGATCGGGCCATACGCCACGGCAGAGTGACGATTGATTATGTTATGGGATCGGGTCGTACGCCACGACAGAGTGATGATTGATTATATTATGGGATCGGGTTGTACGCCATGACAGAGTGATGATTGATTATGTTATGGGATCGGGCCGTACGCCACGACAAAGTGATGATTGATTATAGTATGGGATCGGGCCATACGCCACGGCAGAGTGATGATTGATTATATTATAGGATCGGGCCGTACGCCATGACGAGATTGAGACTACCAGGGTGGGATCGGGCCGTACGCCACGGCGAGATTGAGACTACCAGGGTGGGATCGGGTCGTACGCCACGACGAGATTGAGACTACCAGGGTGGGATCGGGTCGTATGCCACGACGAGATTGAGACTACCACGGTGGGATCAGGTCGTACACTACGGCGAGATTGAGACTACCAGGGTGGGATCGGGCCGTACGCCATGGCGAGATTGAGTACCATATGGGATCGGGCCGTACGCCATGGCGAGATTGAGTACCATATGGGAGCGGGCCATACGCCACGGCGGATACCAAACTTATTTGATTTGAGATTGTTACTTGATGCCGGATATTGATGTACTTGATTATTTGTTTACTTGCCTAAAGTTTTCCTTGCATCCTGCTTACTTTATTACTGTTGGACCTTAGTGAGTCTCGAGTCGACCTCTCGTCACTACTTCTTCAAGATTAGACGGTATACTCACTGGGTACATATATGTATATGTACTCATACTACACTTTCTGTGCATTTTGTTGCACAGGTACTTTTATAGTACAGTGACCAATTTGGGGACTTATACGGGCTGCATTCATCCATAGGCGTTCCACAACTGCTGGAGTCTCCTTTCGGTGTACCTACATTTTATATCTATTGCCTTTGTCCCATTTATTTCTCGGACAAGAGTTGTATAATTGTATAAATTCTTAGAAACTGCTCATGTACTTGTGTCACCGGGTTCTGGGGATGTGTTGAGTCTTGTTTTATTGAATTAAATAGATTTCTTGTCGTGTTTAATTTACAAAAAATTATTTATTTGATTATGAAATGTAATAAAGGCAACGATTTCAAAATTGTTAAACATGGAGGTATTTCAACTGATTAAGGGGTTGGCTTGCCTGGCAGTGGTGTACGGCGCCATCACACCCCATAGGTTTTGGGTCGTGACAATGTGGTATCAGAGCTCTAGGTTTCTGTAGGTTTCACGAGTCATGAGCAAGTCTAGTAGAGTCTTTTGGATCGGTACGGAGACGTCTGTACTTATCTTCGAGAGGATACAGGGCTGTTAGGAGTACTTCCCTTCTTGATTCCTCATCGTGCGATTTGATTTCTTTAAGGCTTATGCCTATGCTTCTGCCTACTCAATCTTATACGTCGCGAAGCGCTTCCTACAATCGAGAGTTTGAGGAATTGTAATGGGGATACAGATACGGTGCGTGATGTTCTTCATGCATAGTCGAATGGACTGTGGTTATCGCCCTGCAGAAGAATATGAAGTTATTTCAGCTTAGTAGCTGTGTTTCTGAGAGCCTTGAGGCTATGCTCGGATAGTGATGATGTTTCGATTGGATATCGTGCGATGTTGATATAGCAGTAGAATGCTTGCCCATGTGTTGGGGGTGATGAATGGCTCGAAGGGAGGTCTCTCAGAGTGTGGTTTCGAGATTTCGGTATTTTTAGTTCCGGTAGAGGAAAGGCATTTGGATTATGAATGGTCCGGTTTGGGTTGATAAAGTATCGAGGCTGGGTGTCATTGGGAAAGGTGCAATATTGGTATCGTCGTTTGATCGAATAGAACATGTTAAATTTGTCGGTGTTATAGCTCTTAGGTCGCATAGAGTTAGAGTGCTGTGAAGCGGTGTTGAGGAAGCGGTTGTCAGAGATCGTGGTGTGTAGTAGTTCGAAATTGAACTGTTACTTTTAATGAAGGCGATTCGAGGAAGATGATCTTCGTAAAGATTTAAATTTGTGATGATATGTTGGTTTAAGAGCTACGCAGGGCAGTATTAAATTGAGGCAGCAGGAGGGCATCATACGATGAAAGAAGATGCGTGAGAAGTGCTAAGCGGTGGTGCCAATTCTAAAAGATCAAGTGTAAGGATAGGAAGTCAGGTAGCACTTATGGGAATGAGTTGGGCATAGTGGGAGAGCGGCAGCTTAGTGATGAATTAGAAGATGTGTAGCCCATTTAGTAGATGTCCAGGAAGAGCGGACGGATTGGTAAAGATGGTAAATGGATACAGGCTTAGGATGGGGGTCTTGATACTGTAGAAAGTGAGAATCATAGCATAATGGTAGGTGTCAGTTGGCTAGTTTCCTCGGGTGGGTTGTCTTCTGTGAGTAGGTTAACGGTTGTAGGGATGGTAAGTTCCGTGCAGAGTCCTAGTGGCTAGTCGGTAGGAGGAAGAATGTGTGAATGGTGTTAGAAAATTCAAATATTTAAGGGAGGCTAACAGGAGAATTCGGAAGAATTGGGTGGATTGGTGGGACAATGTCATGTCATCAAAGGAGAAAAGGATCTAAGCAGGGACTAGAGCGGTGCAAGAAGTAGCTTCGAGCTAAGTGGGGGAGTCCCACCACCTGCAGTTGGGTCGTAGGATTGTGCTCTCATGGGATTGCGGATTTGTCGGCGTATCGGCAAGATGTTACAGCTAAGGGAAAAAAGTATATCGTTAAGTGAGCATAGCATATGAGAAAAATGTGCAAATTGGTCCTATTGGACCAGGGATAGGCTCTGGAAGACTAAGAATTTGTGCTTAAGACATAGGCAAGTTGTAAAGGTAGTGACTTAGTCACGTGCTTTGTTGAAAAACGTGTTCATATGCTAGGAGAGCCTTCGGAGTTGATTGTATTCGGGGCCAGTCAGAGTGGGTGACTCTCAGTAGTGGTCCTAATGAATTCGAAGTTAGAGAATGCAGTGTTTAAGGGTTTCAGGTAGCAGTATAATTAAGAATCGAGCTTCTGCAGTATAATCTCTAAGAGGAAGGAAGATGGTTGAAGTGTTCTATCCTATTTTAGCACGCTAGATAGTATCGCAGGAGTGAGGGAAATAGACTCCAGGTTGTAGAAAGATTATCAGGGGGTTGTGAGACGGGTTGCGGAATTTAGGCAGCATAGTCTCATAAATTCAAAGTCACACGGGATGAGTGAGGGTTGAGTTGCGATGAGTTGAAGGAAGTTACTACTATCTCTGAGGGAATTGCGATGGTTAAAAGAAGATATATTTGTTAGCCTTGGTTGAAATGGTACATGTACGACAGGGATCAACTTTTTCTCTATGTTTGAGTATGTGTATGGTTTGTGTAGATGTGTGTGGGGCCGTCGACCGTCGTAATAGATTTCGGTTAGAAGCATTCAAGTACTACGGCATGTCAGGTGTAGGCGGATCCCGAAGGGGTATGGTGGTTCAGTCCACTACTTGAGGATTTTCATATATTGTGATGGTGAGAACTCACTTGTGTGTTGTTGTGATTCTCATCATTTGAGGAGAGCAAAAGGTTTCTATGTGTGGTGAAGTGTTTACCCTATTAGTGGTTCAGGAGTTATGATTTAATTCCTATGTCATTCCTTATCGGCACGTTGGGTGCAGTGAATAGTATGTAACTAGAAATAAGAATTTGAGATTTGCAGTTCGGTGTTGACAAAGGTGTGAAAAGCTCAGAGGAGCAAGAACAAGGGATTTGAATGTCTAGAATGAACTGAAATTGTCTTCAGTGTCATCTGAGTTTGGTGTTTGGTGATCGAGGCTTTGTATCCTGGTTACGGGCCCTTGAATTGTTTTACAGCCTTAGGATGATCGGTGGTATGGATGTGCATACTTGTTGCCTTGTGCGGAAAAGCCGTGGGAGCGTGACCGCGGGAAGGTTATGTGAGTGTGAATTGTAGTCACCTGATTGATTGTAGATTTAGACTAAGTATAAGGAGGTATAATATTGCTTATTTTAGAATATATGCCTTGAAGGCGTTCGATCCAGTTAGCTGCAGATTTTGGGGTGTTTTGCCCCGGCTATGATGGTGGTTCTTATGTATTATGAGGGGAATTGGGGTATTATGAACCCAGGTAAGGCTATCAGCCTAAGTTCAGTGTGATCAGAATCAACTTGGAGTGAGTAAATGGACTTAAACAAGATTTTGGGCTTCATGCGAGTCAGAAGTGTTAATTTCAGTATGGCACTCCTCAAGGAGGGGCATTGGGATATCAGGTGTTGTCCCGTCTTCGTCAAATTCATGTGATATTGCGATTGTGCCGTGTGAGTTGTGAAACGGCTTGGTAATTTCTTACATGTTGAGATTCCGCGTAGTGATGTGGTGATGTGAGCAGGATGGCTCCTAAGATTCAGATTATATATCGCACCTCAGTCGTGCTGGAGTTTGTAGCATATGGCTCTATCAGTCTCCCCAGAATGGTATTATGCACTTAGCGTGCTTGTGGCCGATATTCAGTGATTTGTAGTAGTGAGCAATTCAGCTCCGTGTATATTCCCTTATGTAAATCTTATGATGGGATCGGGTGGCACGCCGCCACGGGTATGTTATTTGGATCGGGTTGCATGCCGCAACAGTGTGATGTTGAGCAAGGCTCCTATAATTATTTTTTTGTGTTTTACTTCGTAATTTTCTAAGGAAAGTTCATATTAGTTGCATGAGTTGAGTAGTCCCTTCCGGAGTCATTTCCTTATGTGTCGTGTCTGAATTGTGGCCCATTGGCGCATTATGGCATCGTGTGAGGCTAATGGCCGTGTTTGGGGTGACTGGTTATCTGAGCAGTTCATACTGGGTGAGACGAGAGTTATAAATTTGGGATCGGTGTGTTAGGATCATGCGAGTATATTGCAAGGGAGTTGTCATTATTGGTCTGCAATGAGATGATGATCTAAGGTTAGAGAAAGGATTTCAACGTGTGGTTAACTCTGCAAATGGTTATGAATTTCTACACCTCCTCCGTTGTGGTGATATCGTCAGCGTTATAGCAGAATGTATGAATGTATCTGATGACGTGCCTTGAGAGCATCAAATTCGCAGACTTCTGGCTATTAAGGTTCAGGGAGCATTATTGTGGTCAGGTGTTGAACTATGCAGTGTATGGTGCCGATTCAGCAAAGGCGTGTAGTTGTATTCTGGTGCCTCGTGTGGTAGTTGATACGGTGTTAAAATGTTAGAAACAAGCCTGGTAGAGAATTTCAGCTATTAGAACTAAGTTTGGAGCTTATTGTATGAATAAAGGAGGATATCTTAAGATTTGATCAAGCTAATATGCCCAACTGGGTTGTGGTAGCCTGGGCAGGTGCGAGAGGTGTTAAACAGTGATTTCAGATAATTCTGGGACAGTTCGTGGCACGTTCGAGGACGAACGTCTGTTTAAGTGGGGGAGAATGTAACGACCCGACCGGTCGTTTTAAGATCCAGCGCGTCGTTCAGCAGTTGGGAGTCATGAACAACTCCATTTCGGGTATTGTGACTTGTGTGTATGGTCAGAGTTGAAATTCAGGAGGTTCGGAGTTGAATTGAAAGGAAAATTTTCATTTCGAAAGCCTTAAGTTGAAGAAATTGAGTAAGACTAGAATTTTGAGTAAACGATCTCGGAATAAGGATTCGAAGGTTCCAGCGGGTTCGTATGATGATTTCGGACTTGGGCGTATGTCCGGAACGGGTTTTGGATAACCCGGGAGCGTTTCGACGTATATTGTGGAAGTCAACATTTTGAAGGAATTTCTTAAAGTTTGGCTTAAAGAGTATTTCAGAGATATTGATGTCCATTTGGGATTCCGAGTCTAGGAATAGATTCGTATGGTGATTCTGGAGTTGGGAGTGCGATGGGAAGTGAATTCGGATACCCAGAAGTCAATTTAAGGTCATTTGGCTAAAGATAGAAATTTGAAGGTTTTTGAGAAAATCCGACCGGAAGTGAAAATTTTGATATCGGGGTCGGAATGCGATTATGAAAATTGGAGCAGGTCCGTAATGTCGAATGTGACTTGTGTGCAAAATTTGGGGTCAATCGGACGATATTTGATAGGTTTCGGCATCAGATGTGAAAGTTAGAAATTTCAAAGTTCATAAAGTTGAATTCTTGCGTGATTCGTGTTTCCGGCGTTGTTTGATGTGATTTGAGGCCTCGACTAAGTCGGTGATATGTTTCCAGACTTGTTGGTACGTTCGGACGAGGTCCCGAGAGGCTCGGGTGAGTTTCGGGGTGGTTTCGGACCATTTCTAGGCCATTTTTAACTGCTGGTTTTTGGCTACAGCAGTGTTCTATGCGATCGCGGGGAATTGGTCGCGATCTCGGTGAGTAAAATGTGAGAAATGGGTCAGTGAATGGCGATCGCGGAAAGCCTTTCGCGATCGCGTAGAGTAAATGTTCTGCTGCACTGACTCGACTTTGGAGGCTCATATCTCACAATCTATAAGGAATTTGAGATAGTATAAAATGAATGTTGTAGCCCTTTATGTCTAGTTTCAAGAAATGTAAACCATTAATGATTTGGATTTGTGTACAAATAGTTATGGCAGTTACACTACAGGGTGTCTAGGAAGATGAAGAAGAAAGTTGTGTTGCACATGGGATGACTTTGCCAGACTATATCTAGAACTCTATAAGGAATTAGAAGATTACCAACACATGACAGTTGTATATCTGTGAGTCTAGTGTTCAGAACATTTAACCATTTGTCATTTAGAGTTGTGTGCGAACAGTTATGACTATTCTACTAGAGGCTGTCCCGGCAGGCTGGGCAATTGTTCACCGCGATCGCGAAAAGAAAATTTAAACCTTAGGGTAGTTCCTGCCTTGTAGGATTAGTAGTCCTAAGCACCCTCCAAGACTTATAGAATGGGACGGGTAATGGAACGCAATAAGCATTCGTAACCAACACACGCATTTTTTAAATAACCTTTACGGGGTGGGAAGGGTAGAATACGGATATGACGACCGGTGCGCTAATACCACGTGTAGCCGCCTCTTCGAGGTGTGACATACCGGGTATTCCATTGAAGTGATCCATATTACTTTCAACCTAGGACAATTCTTTTCAAATGTTTATTCTAATGTTATTCCAAAACCTTTAAAGATTTTCATACTTGTTTGAAATCCCCTCTTATATGAACCTTACTTGTTACTTGTTCACCGTCCAAATTCACAAAACTTATTGGCTGGGATGCACAATTGTTGATCTTTAGGGATGCCTAACACCTTCCCCTTGGAATTATTTCAAGCCCTTACCCAATCTCTGGTAACGCAAACTAGTTCACGAGTTATTAACACTAGGTGCCCTAACGCACCATTAAACTCGTTAGGTGGCGACTCTTCCTTAAACCCTTTCTTTTAAGGAGTTGTCCAAAATGTCATAATCCCAATCTCTCCGTACCTAACCCGTGCGATAGAAAAAGGGGGCGCGACATCATGGCGACTCTGCTGGGGATCTTCCCTAGGGTTATACCATTACAATTTGCTTTGTGAATTTGGACCTTTAATTTACATTTAAATGCTTACACCTTTTCCTATTCCCCGTTATATGCTGTTAACTATTTACTTTTTACAAGTATTTATTTCACCCCGAACGTATCTAACATATCTTCGTGTTTTATTTATAACCTCTTTCCATTATAACTGCTGTATTTCCTTTCTTTACCATTTTCCTCAAACGTGAAAATACATACCTATCTGTTTTAATGATCTTATTGCATATCATGCTCCGCATTCATATTCCACTCGTGCCAAACAAATCCTATAGCAACGCTTACAATGAGTGGTTGCGCTATTCCAATATTATCACCCCCTAAATTTGAAAAGGCGTATTTGCGGTAAAACTAGTCGATCGCGGTGCAGTCGACGGTTCCGTGCCTTCCCCTTTTAGTTGTCTGCTCAAGGGTAACAGTCTAAAACCTCAATAGAAACCTTACTCTATTGTATGTTGCATGTATCATGGTCAAACCTAGACAGACTAACATGTTGTCCGCACAATAGCCTTTAAGATAGCCTTGTTCAAAGTCCATTGGGTTTCCCTAGAACCCAAAAGGATGCCTTCACGTTCTGTGGATTTATTTGGAGAACTTAAATGCTCATGCTAATTATTGATGTTAAATAGTCGAGTTTGGTGGGGGTAAGGTCCTAACCTGTTTACTTTGCAGAGATGAGGCACGAGGTCCCCTGATTCGGCATGGTCACCAACATCCACCCAAAACTTCTAAATTGGTGGGAAGACTTGCACTCAAGCGATAAAACAGCAGTCAGGAAACACCTGGGCAACTTGCCCTCTCTCTTGGACATTCAGCCTAATAACATGGTGATAGAGGCTGCCACTTTATTCTGGGACTGTGATCGGTCTGTTTTTAGATTTGGGAACAATGAGATGACACCGCTGCTAGAGGAGATAGGGGGTTTAGCTGGTTTGACTTGGGAGTCTCAAGGGTTATCGATGCCTGAAAACTGAACAGGTCAGGGTTTTCTCAAGATGATGGGACTCAAGAAGAATCCGGATTTAGTCTGCTTCGAAGACTAGTACATCCCCTTTGACTATTTGTATGAGAGGTGTGGCCGTAGTCAGTCTTACCGCACATACCAGGAAGAGTTCTCCTGCACCTCTCTAGGACATATTCACCGCCGGGTATTCGTCTTGATATTCTGCTTTTTGGGATTGATGGTCTTCTCGACAAAGAAGGGGAGAATCCACACTAGATTGGCTATGATCACCAAGACCCTGATGGAAGGGATCGACGGACAGGATTTCAGCATTGTACCTATGATTGTTGCTGACATATACCGAGCTTTGGTGAACTGTCAACGAGGAGCGAAACATTTTGAGGGTTGCAACCTGCTACTTCAGCTTTGGCTCACTGAGCATTTGCAAAGGGGTGACTACCGTCAAGACATACATAGGAGAGTTTGGGATGATCATATTGCTTCCCATCATCCAAAGCGTATGAACTACATCCCTGACATGTTTGCACAACCAGAAAATGCCAATGGATGGGTCGAGTTATTGGAAAATCTGACCGAGGATCAGATCCAATGGATGTTTGAGTGGTTCCCAACCGGCGAATTCATCATTCGGACTAGAGACACTCCGTTCCTGATATTGATTGGTCTTATAGGTACATACCCTTACGTCCCGATTCACGTCATGAGGCAGGAAGGAAGGAAGCAAGTCGTCCCAAGGGTCAAGAAAATGAGCCATCTCAGGGCGGACTTCCAAAATGATGACAGCCCTCTCAAGTGTCAAGCTCAGCAATTGTGGCACTGCAGGATCCGGTTGGAGAAGGACACTATCGAGCCCGACAGGTATCACGCTGGTTGCTCCTTACTATCTGGGATGGTTGGAACATAACTGGGGAGGAAGTATTGAGCCGGGGTTCGCTCGAGGACATAGGGTCATAGATGAGAAAGCCGAGGCAACAACTAGTCTCATCAGCTTCGCAAAAGGCTCTGTGACTGTGAAGAGGATCATCACAAAGTCCACATAGCCAACAAGAAGCTGATCGAGGAATGGAAGGACATGGACATCACCTCCACCCAGAGGCCAACGCACTTGGAACGAGGCATAGTTTACTTGGAAGACCTACTTACTGTTGGGACTCCGCGAGATGGGAATGTTGATTAAGGCAAGTAGAGGTGCCGAGTCTGGGGAAGGTCCTTCTGGGACCAAATAGATAGGATTTGTCTTCACTTTGCTTTTGATGTAATAAGGCCACTGGCCATTAGTGACATTTTACATTTTCATATTTTTAAAGTCAAGTTGGATTTTTCTATTTTATTACCAATAAAATGAGGCATTTAGTATTTAAGTTCTCCAAATTAATTTGTCGTTAGGCCTACCTCGTGCATAAAGAGGTTCCCCAACTTAGGATGCATTTTACATTCTTCGCATTACATGTTTAAATTACCGCAATATTCTTCATAATCTTCACTAACTTCACTGCCTTTTTGTTAGTTATTCCCCTTCACCAAAGGTTAGTTCGTGCACTCTTGCATCAACAGCTTATTGCACCAGATCAAAGGGCCTTTTTTATCGGGGTAGCAAGGCTAACAAAACAAGAATTATTTACAGTTTATTTATTTAAAGAATTTTCTTCCTTTTCACATTTTTAATTTCTGTAAGAAAGAGCTCCTATGTTCAAACAGTTATTCAATTTATCAAAGCATTTCCAGTTTCTTTACAAATCTTATATTTACTTGTTACCTTTTTCCTCCTCATTACTTTATTTACACAGCATTACTATTACTTATCTTGATTAATCGACGACTGTGACCTGCAACGAGGCAACGCAACAAACGGATCCCGAGTCAGACGAGGATGATATACCTGAGGATATTATTAAGGAGGTCAAGAACTTTGAGAATAGACCTAAGTCTAATTTGGACGAGACTGGGGTCGTCAACCTGGGAAACACAGAGACCGTCAAAGAAACACGCATCAGCATTCATCTGTCGCCGTCAGAAAATGAGGGATATACGGAATTCTTAAGGGAATATGAGGACATATTCGCATGGTCATATGATGACATGACTGGCCTCAGTACATCTATTGTGTCCCACAAGCTGCCAACCAATCCAACATGCCCACCAGTGAAGCAAAAGCTCAGAAAGTTCAAGCCAGACATGAGCTTGAAGATCAAAGAAGAGGTCACCAAAAAAATCAACGCCGAGGTTCTCCGGGTGGTCGAATATCCTACATGGTTAGCCAACATTGTGCCTGTACCAAAGAAAGATGGGAAGGTCAGAGTCTGCGTCGACTACCGGGATCTTAACCGGGCCAGTCCGAAAGACGACTTCCCCTTGCCAAACATACACATCTTAATTGACAACTGTGCCAAGCAGGAACTGCAGTCCTTTGTAGATTCTTTCGCTGGTTACCATCAGATTTGGATGGATAAGGAAGATGCTGAGAAAATGGCATTCATTACGCCGTGGGGAGTCTATTTCTACAAGATGATGCCATTCGGTCTGAAGAATGCAGGGGCCACTTACATGAGGGCTATGACTACTATATTCCATGATATGATTCACAAGGAGATCGAGGTATACGTGGACGACGTCATCATCAAATAAAATAAAGTTGTTGGTCACATGGAAGATCTGAGAAAGTTCTTCAACAGGTTAAGGAAATACAATCTGAAACTTAACCCCGCAAAGTGTGCGTTCGGGGTTCCTGCTGGCAAGCTACTAGGGTTCATTGTCAGTCGTCGAGAAATAGAGATAGATCCATCAAAGGTCAAAGCCATCCAAAAAATTTCGCCACCAAGGAACAACAAGGATGTTATGAGCTTTCTGGGAAGGCTCAATTATATCAGCCAGTTCATAGCCCAGTCCACTGTCATTTGCGAACCGATTTTCAAAATGCTAAGAAAGGATGTTGCCACCAAATGGACTGAGGATTTTCAAAAAGCCTTCGACATAATCAAAGAGTATCTCTCAACACCACCAGTCTTGGTACCCTCAGAGCCGGGTAGACCCCTATTACTCTACCTGGCTGTATTAGATGGAGCTTTCGGTTGTGTTCTCGGGACACATGACGAAACAAGGAGGAAAGAGAAAGCAATTTACTACCTAAGCAAGAAGTTTCCTCCGTAGGAGGCCTGATATTCTCTATTATAGCGCACATGTTGTGCTTTGACTTGGGTCGAACAGAAGCTGAGGCCTTATTTCTGTGCCTACACAACATAACTCATATCAAGGATGGATCTGCTCAAGTACATCTTTCAGAAGCCCATGCCCATTGGCAAGCTAGCCAAATAGCAGATCCTGTTAAGTGAGTTCGATATCATTTACGTGAATCAAAAGGCGGTCAAGGGACAAGCATTAGCTGATCATCTTGCTAAAAATCCTGTGGACGAAAAATACGAACCATTGAAAATGTATTTCCCCGATGAGGAAGGGTCATTCGTAGGAGAGGACATTGCAGATCCTAGGACGGTTGGAGGATGTTCTTTGATGGGGCCGCAAACTTCAAAGGCGTGGGTATTGGAGAAGTCTTGATTTCGGAAACCGGTCAGCACTACCCGGTATCCGCCAAACCCAGATTCCCCTGCACCAACAACATGGATGAATATGAGGCCTGCATCCTTGGGCTCAATTTGGCCATCGACATGAATGTTCAGGAATTATTAGTAATTGGGGACTCAGACTTATTGATACATCAAGTCCAAGGAGAATGGGCAACCAAGAATTCCAAGATACTGCCATACCTACATCGTGTGCAGGAATTGAGAAGGAGGTTCACAAAGATTTAATTCCGGCACGTTCCCAGAATCCAGAATGAGTTCGCCGACGCGCTGGCCACCTTGTCATCTATGATCCAGCATCCAGATAAGAACATCATTGATCCTATCCCAGTGGAGTTTCACAATCAGCCGGCTTACTGCGCCCACGTTGAAGAAGAAGCAGATGGAAAGCCTTGGTTTGATGACATTAAGGAGTACTTGGCAGAGGGAAAGTACCCATAGCTTGCAAACGCTGCTCAAAAGTGCACTCTTCGAAGGTTATCAAACAACTTCTTTCACAGCGGAGGAATCCTATATAGAAGGACTCCCGATCTGGGTTTGCTAAGATGTGTCGAGGAAAAGGAAACAACGAAGCTGTTGGAGGAAATACATGCCGGTACATGCGATCCTCATATGAACGGGTTTGTTCTAGCAAAGAAGATACTTTGGGCTGGTTATTTCTGGATGACCATGGAAACAGACTGCATCCAGTATGTCCGCAAATGCCATCGATGTCAAATACATGGGGATATTATAAAGGTACCTCCCAGCGAGCTTAATGCAAAAAGCTCACCCTGGCCGTTCGCCGCTTGCGGCATGGATGTTATTGGACCAATCGAGCCTGCCGCCTCCAATGGACACAGGTTCATTCGGGTTGCCATTGACTATTTCATCAAATGGGTCGAAGCAGCATCTTACAAAGTAGTTACTAAGAAAGTGGTAGCCAACTTTGTCCGCGACCGCATTGTTTGTCGATTTGGAGTTCCAGAGTCAATCATCACTGATAACGGTTCCAATCTCAATAGTGATTTGATGAGAGTAATGTGTGAAACCTTCAAGATAAAACACAAGAATTCTAGCATACAGACCTCAAATGAATGGAGCCGTTGAGGCTTCCAACAAGAACATCAAGAAGATACCGAGAAAGATGATAGAGAAGCACAAGCAGTGGCATGGGAAGCTTTCATTCGCCTTACTGGGGTATCGCACCACGATTCGTACATCAACCGGGGCAACGCCTTACATGTTGGTATACGGTACAGAGGTCGTCATTACTGCTGAAGTTGAGATCCCATCTCTGAGAATCATACAAGAATCTAAGCTCCGCGACGCAGAATGGGTAAGAAGCCGTTATGAGCAATTGGCCCTCATAGACGGAAAAATAATGAACGCGGTTTGTCATGGTTAGCTATATCAGAATAGAATGACCAGAGCCTTCAACAAGAAAGTCAAACCAAGATGGTTCACATTGGGGCAGCTGGTGTTAAAGAAAATCTTTCCTCATCAAGATGAAGCAAAAGGGAAATTCTCTCCCAATTGGCAAGGCCCGTACATGGTTCACCGAGTGCTAATAGGAGGAGCACTCATACTGGCATAAATGGATGGAGAAATTTGGCCTAAACCAATCAATTCAGATGCAGTCAAGCGCTACTATGTGTAATCGATATGCTTCTATGTTGGAAATTGAACTACGCCTGACCTGATTCCCGTTTAAGAGGGGATACGTAGGCAGCCCTATGGGTTCGGTCATATTTAAATAAAATTTTAATTTTCCCCCACGAATGGAAACTGGGGCAGAATTTTGAGGAGGGACCTCGAAGTTCCCAAGCAAATTCAGCCGAGCACCGCACCAGTAACAGCTAGAAGCCTTCACCCATCAAACTGGGGCAAAATATTGAGGAGGACCCTCAAATCTCCGCAGCAAGATAGGTTGCAATGTCTCGAACCGCGTCGTGGTCGTCGGTTCATCCAAAGAAATTATTTTTTATTATATGTTATATCATATTTTTATAAAACCATGCATATTTATTTCTTAAAAACAGCTTGTCTTAGCAATGCTACCCCTGTGGTACAAAAAAAGTCATCATCATCAAGCAGATAGGCCGATCCGAGCCAGCAGGGATACAAACTAACCCTCCCCTTTATGGAACTCACGATTATTCTTTGGATGCATGCACAAATACGGCAAAGCCCAAGACATCTCATTATCCCCACAAGACGCATGTTTCTCAAGGATACGCTCTCGAACTCATCACACATGCCAACGCTTACTATTATCATCGTTGCAAATGATACATCATTCACAACAATCGTATCGTCGCACTTTATCACCAGCTAAGAACTCTTACTATCGCTTTCTTTTCTACATTGCATAAGGCTACCATTCTGCCTTCCAAGACTAAGCTCTGTCTCCGTCTGCATGAGGTTAAGCTCTACCACCATTTGCATTCGCATCTTTGCATAAGGCTACCTTTATGCCTTCTGAGGTTAAGCTCTACCTCCATTTGCATTCGCATCTTTGCATAAGGCTACCTTTCTGCCTTCCGAGGTTAAGCTCTACCTCCATTTGCATTCGCATCTTTGCATAAGGCTACCTTTCTGCCTTCCGATGTTAAGCTCTACCTCCATTTGCATTCGCATCTGCATAAGGCTACCTTTCTTCCTTACGAGGTTAAGCTCTACCTCCATCTGCATTCGCATTGCATAAGACTATCAGTCTGCCTTTCGAGGTTAAGCTCTACCTCCATCTGCATTCGCATCTGCATAAGGCTACCTTTCTGCCTTCCGACGTTAAGTGCTACCTCCCCTGCATTTTATTTCATGCATTGCATAAGGGTATCATTCCGCCTTCCGAGGTTCTATGCTACCTCTCTCCGCATCTTATTTCATTATGCTAAGCTCCTTTCTACCTTTTCAAAACAGTCACCTTATTTATTTACGCCTTCTTTCAGGCTAAGCCTTGCCCTCTTTCTTTTCGTAAATCGCAAGACTAAGCTCTGTCTTGCCAAGATCATACTACTGCATTCTTCATGGGATGAAATATCGCCAACTTGTCCAAAGGTGTCATCATTCGGAGGCACCATCCTCATGGCCCGAGAACATCATTTCATAGCATGCGGATCTCTTTTTCAACTTGCACATCATTATTCAAAGGCATCATCGTTCGGAGGCACCATCCTCATGGCCCAAGAACATCATTTCATAGCCTGCGAATCCCGCGCTGAGCGATTCATGGCCCAGGACATCATGGTCTAAGGACATAATCCTAATTGTCCAAAGACAACATTCATAGTCCGACGGGAACTTGCATCATGTTTATATTATGCACAATATACGCTTTTTCTCTATCTGCAGGTAATCTTTCCGGAACAGCCAACCAGGCAGGAGCATACCGCTCTAGTTCTCCGACACCACCCCGTAAGAACTTCCTACTTTGACCCTACCATGCACCTTGCGTCCGTTCTTGTGAAACATCACCGGTATATTTCGCCGATGATACGGGAACTAAATACGACCTGATTCCTGTAAAACCAGGGATATGTAGGCAGATCAGAAACCAGGGTGCGGCCAAATCCTATCCCGCAGTTTCATCTCGGTCAAAATTGGCCATCATATCTTTACCCGACAACTCTTTCATCTTTCCCGGGTAAAGAGGGGCAGTTGTTGATACCCAATTTTCCCTCAAATTATTTACAAACTTGCATATAAGCTTTCTAAATTACTCTTTGTAATAATGAGTATTTTTCCCTATTTTTATTAAATTATTTTCCTGTTTATTTTAATATTTCATATTTTAATAATTCATAAATTGTGCTCAAAATAATATCAAAATATTTTCCAGTTCAGTATGTCATTCATAATCACTTTTTACTTATTAAAATCCAATTATTTCATAAATTGGCCAATTGGGTCATATTTAATTACAATTACAATCATTTTGCAATTATGGCCTAATTAGACATTTTATACCTTTTAAAATTCGAATTTATGTTTCTTACATTTTTAATATTGTTTGATTATTGTAATTTTACCTATTTTAACTTAATTTTATTTTTATACAACTATTAGCTATTTTAATTAATTAATTATCTATTTTTACGGGTATTTAACAATTAGCCACATTATTTTAAATTCTAGCCACATTTTAACCTAGTCTTTAAACCCAATAAACCCCAACCCATCAGATTATTCACCCCAGCCCAATCCTAATATTAACCCAACCAAAACCCAATAATAACTCGGGCCCAACCCCTGATTAAATCTGAGTCGTTGATCAAATAAGATCAACGACCCAAATTCCCTCTTACCTTAATTAACCCTTACCTACACCTCCCCCCCTCCCGTCTCTCTCATTCTTCGAGACTAACTCTCTCTCTCTCTTCTGGTCTCTTCCTCTCCCTCTTCTCTCTAGAACTTTCTGGTTCTCCGATAGCCTCCAGCCTTCATCTCCGTCCACTTCCAGGCTCACCTCCTTTCAACCACCAGTCACTTTGAAGCCTTATCTCTCCGATCCTCTCCGTCTTTGAGACCTCCATGGGTTTCAACAATGCTAGACCACTACTGGGGCTCCTGCTTTGGTGATTTTTCGGCCTTCTCCGGTGGGGTTTTGACACGACCATGCCACAATCACCATTACCTTCGAGCTTCGCGGCAGATTCTCCCTCTTATGTCATGTTCGTTTGTGCTAGTGTTGAATCCCTAACTCTATGAGATTCTTACTTAAGTCCCTAATTTTGACCTACAAATTATTCTCTTTCTTTATTATGTGATTGATTCTACTATTAGATTGGTTCTTACAGACCTTTTCTTAAAGGGATTTTCTGAACCTCGACTAATTACTTGCTCTATGTGCTGAAATTACTTCCTTGTGATATTTTCCTCTAATTAATGTTGATTTCCTGTAACTAGGGCCTCATTTGAAGATGTCCTTACTAATCTTCGATTTTTTAACTATCTCTTGCTCTATTTTTGTGTCTGGTATTACTGTCAAATTAATACATATATATTTCTCCTTAAATAGGATTCTGAACTTGGTCTTACTTACATGTGCTATACTTGGACTGACAGTCTTACATGATCTTCTTTCCTTATATTACTAGTCTATCCCTGATTGAGTATAACTCCTTAATTAAAGGGAGTACTTCTATTAATTTGATTCGAATTGATGCCTACTTCAATAATTCTGCTGAACTAATTGTTTGTTACCTTATTTACTACCTGTTTGCAACTATATATTCTTCTACTCTTTCACTAGCAACACACACACACATACATCAAGACAACTGCTACATTATCTCTTCCGCCCTTTCTCTTTTTCTCTCTATTTGCTCTATTGCTGCCCCCTCACACTGCACACTGCTGCAATTTGCTATTCCTTACTATTCGAATGGTATGTCTCTAACTTAGTTTTATGTTATCTCTATACAATATGCTCCAGTTCTTGATTAGTTACTTATTATTCCTTCTGTGTTTTATCATGTGGTTCTACTGCCTACCATGTAACTAGCCTGTCCCATTTTCCCCTTTTCCTTTTTAGTCTAATATGTCTCTTGTTTTCCCTTGTGTGATTCATTATGACTTTGTTTGACTCCTGTGAAACTAGCCTACCTATTTTCCTATGTGGCTACTTTTACTCTTATCTCTGCATGACTAGTATCTCTTATATGTTTTCATCTTCTGCATGACTCCTAATACTATAAGTCTGTCCCATCTACATAATGCTTAGATGTTATATGATTCAAGTCTGCATCGAGCATGTAACTCTGTTCAATACTAAATGCTATGTGATAATTGTGATTGTTTGAGAACCTGAACTTTGCTCTAAGGACTGATTACGTGCAAATATGCTGCTACCATTACTTGTCCCTAACCCCTTTCCCTGTTTGTGTTCGTTTTCTTGAACTTTGCATACTTGCTGAGTTGTGACTATTCTGCTGCTTCCTTTTCAAACTGGTTTTCATAAAAGATCTTTATATTATCCTCTGAAGCCATGTTATTTCAAAACTCCCTTTCAAATTCAATTCTTTTTAAGCACTTCACACTATTCTTAGACCTTTAGATTCCACCCCCTCAGTGTGAGCATTGCTTAGGGACCTTGAGTTCCCTCTGAACTTTGACACACTGAGGCAGGTAATTGTACACTGCACCTATCTCAACTTTGGCAGTTGCTGGTGCTGGTATTGGCCAGGGCCCTCACAAGGGCCTTTGGGAGCTTTGCCGCACCCAGGCTACGTAAGGCTGTGAAGCTCGAAAAGGGTGAGGCTGGAAGGTTGGGCCTGTTTGAAGGCTCCCTATAGAATAACTTCTTATTTTCCTCTTTGCAATTACTGTAATTCATTTGATATGGTCTGTTAAAATAATCTAATACTCCAATAAAATATGGTTAATCTACTTGAAACAATTTCCTGCAAACATGTATCTACTAAAATCAGAATCAAATTATGCATGTTCACCCTTTAAAATAAGTAGGCAATGTATACGACGCCTAGGCAAACCTTAGGCCTAACACGTATAAAATCAAATCAATTATGTTATACTAGTTTAATCAGCCCCTTTAAACATTTTGAACCCTGCTGCTCCCATTCTTGTTTTACCTCACTGAAGCTCACTTTACTTTTATTAAAACTCCTGCTCTATTTTAAACAGTCTCGAAGTTGTGCATTTATTTCCTTTTACTGATTTTTACTGATTCCTGTTCTATTATGTTTTCAAACTACTGGGTTTTCAAAGATGCCTCACTCTGCTCAAAATCATGCCATTTCGAATCCTTGCTCTGTATTTCTTTAAAGTTACTATATTTTGATAAAAGTTACTATATTTTGATACCATCTCACTACTTCTTTTACTACAGTTCTCTGAAAACTGATAACTATTACTCTATGTTAAGCCACTGTATTTTAGTCCCTTATCTTTTAAAATCACTATATTACTTCAAACGCATGTTTTAATGACTTCCTTCTATGTTTTCTGAAAGCTTTAAATCACTGCGTACTTCTAAATCTTACCGCTGCCTTTAGCTACTGTATTTTTGAAAATCAACTATCCTTCAAGTCACTCAGTCTTAATTAAATCTTCTGCCTTCATTAAGTTTTCCAACTCAGATTCCTACGACCTACTATTTTACTAAAATTCCTATTTTTGTACTCCTGTCTTGAGACTTTAATCGTGTTTGAGACGTGCTACTTACATGTCTATGTGTGGAGGGACCTGTGAGCCTTTCTTTGTCTTTATATGTTCCCTTATATGTGCAGTCCTACTTGTTTTGTATGTCGCCTAGTATTTTGTCCTTTAAACCTAAGGGTTCAACCTAGTTCCTGCCTTGTAGGATTAGTAGTCCTAAACACCCTCCAGGACTTATAGAATGGGACGGGTAATGGCACGCAATAAGCATTCGTAACCAACACACGCATTTTTTAAGCTTTACGGGGTGGGAAGGGTAGAATACGGATATGATGACCGATGCGCTAATACCACATGTAGCCGCCTCTTCGAGGTGTTACATACCGGGTATTGCATTGAAGTGATCCGTATTACTTTAAACCTAGGAAAATTCTTTTCAAATGTTTACTCTAATGTTATTCCAAAACCTTTAAAGATTTTCATACTTGTTTGAAATCCCCTCTTATATGAACCTTACTTGTTACTTGTTCACCGTCCAAATTCACAAAACTTATTGGCTGGGACCCACAATTGTGGATCTTGATGGGTGCCTAACACTTTCCCCTTGGGATAATTTCAAACCCTTACCCAGTCTCTGGTAACGCAAACTAGTTCACGAGTTATTAAGTCTAGGTGCCCTAACGCACCATAAAAATCATTAGCTGGAGACTCTTCCTTAAACCCTTTCTTTTAAGGAGTTGTCCAAAATGTCATAAACCCGATCTCTCCGTACCTAACCCATGCGATAGAAAAAGGGGGCACGACAGTCACTTGTACCCAAATGATTATCCAACCCTTCCCTAAGCCTACATTACAAGCCAGAAAGTCGTTATGGGATTTCCAACCGAATTTTCTTAAAGTAGCAACAAATTAAAATAAGGGCAATCCTATGGTATGATATGTTGTAACACTTGAAATTCTTTGTGAGTGTGAGTGTACTTGTAAATATGTCCCTTGTTGTTGTCATTGTAAATATTGTGAGTTGGGGCCTTATTTATTTCTGGTAAGGGCACATGTGCTGTGAAGTTTAGCAATAGTTGAGTTCTTGAAGTCGGGTGCAAGTGCACTCAGCTGAGAGTAACATTTGGTCAAATTGCTCGAGGCTCAAAGTTCACGAGTTGAGTAGTTCCTTGTACATGGCAGTGACTGTTCATGAAGGGTAAATAAATGAAATGCATGCTTGTAGTACTGGCACTTAACACTGTCCTTGATCATAGTTGCTTTCGGTCTTGTAGTTAAAGTCTAGGTTAGGATAGAGTCATTTTAGTTGCTTGAGGACAAGCAAGTGTTTACGTTGGGGGTGTTGATGTGCCGGAGAATTACGTCACATTTAATATCAAATTGCTTAGATTATAGCTTGTTTCAAGAGCATTTACCTTTTATATTTATAGAATTTTGATGTTTTGCAGTGCATGAGGCTCAAACACTCAAGAATATGGAAAAGAGAACAAAAAGCTAAACAATTTGAAGAAAGAGCAGAATGCGATCACAGATGGCACAAGAGGGACCGCATAACTGGTATACGGACCGCAGATGGCCCAGGAGGATCGCAAACTCCACAGAAAGATTGGGTAACTTCAAGAGCAAAAATGCGACCGACTATGCGATCGCATAATTCATCTGCGAACCGCATACGTGACCGCAGAACATCCAGTACCTGAAGCCCAGTTCGAGAATGCGAAGCAATTCTGCGGTCGCATATCAAGAATGCGGACCGCAGAAAGCACAATGCGATTGGGAGCTGGAAACTAGGGTTTAAGAATGCGATGGCCATGTGAAGAATGCGAACCGCATACCTGTTCTACGATAGGACTGCGGTCGCAGAGCTGCCCCGAAAGGTCATTTTTGTCCGATTTTGACCCCGACTTTTGGCCCACTATAAATAGATTTATTTGGGTTTTGTGGGTCATTCTTGTCTGGTTTTAGAGCTACATTCCCTCCTTTGAATATTCTTCACTTTTGGAAGCATTAAAGCAAGGATTCTTGAGTTTTGTAAGTTTTTATGACATTTAATACCATTATCTTTTTGTCATTAAGTATGTGTAGCTAGCCTTAAATACTAAGGTTGTGGACCCTAAATGGTTGTTATGTATTTGGGTATTTAACATTGAATATATGTATAATGGTTGGTTGATATTTATTTACTCTTCATTTTCATTTATTATTAGTGGTTGCAAACATTAGCAAGTGTCATAAATTCTTTCTTAGCTTGGAAAAGTGGGTTAGAATTGGTAAGAGTAAATATCAAAGACTCAAGGCTTTAAACTTTGTTTAATAGAATCGCTTAGGAATAAGTGGGTTTTATTTGGCATTAAGTGGTTACTCTTCATTGCAACTCTTTTATATATTTGGGAAAATTATAAAGAGGAAATACTACCCAACTATTGGAAAATATTGGGTAGTGATTTAGAAATCATGTGCATATCTAAAGGACCTTCCATTAGAAATATATCATATTAATACCCATTAGCATTACACTTCATTGAAGGGAACGCAACCTTGGTTTAGTTAATCTCATTAATTACAACTTTAATTAATCATCTTTGTTACTATCATAATTAGATTATTACACAATCAACCCTCATATCCCTGTTACATTAACGGAATAGAGATATGATTTGAGTTAAGAATCACACTATCAAAGTAATCTTTTCACGCCTATTCCCTGTGGGATTCGACCCAACCTTGTTGGGTTATTATATTTGACTTCGACCGCTTTACACTATATTAAAGTGTAATTTGAGCGTATCAGCAAATTGATCTGGCGTATGAATAGCAGGAGTCTGGGTACCTCCCCCAGCCTGAGATCCAGCTAGTGCAGTAGGAAGAAGACCGGCTTGAGCCACACTCTCCATGAGTCCCACTAAGCGGACTAGAGCATCTTGAAGCACCGGGGTAGCAATGAACCCCTCTGGGACCTGAGCTGGTCCAACTAGGATTGTCTGAGCAGGAACCTCACCGGCATAGTCTACCTGTGGGTCCTCAACTGGAGCTGCTGCTCTAGCTCTGCCTCGGCCTCTAGCACGACCTCGGCCTCAGCCCCTCGTAGGAGCTGCAATAGGAGGATCGGGTTGTTGATCGGTCGATGAGGAAGCACGCGTTCTCGACATCTGCGAAAGAGTAATTAGAGACTCAATTAGTATTTAGAATTCAATTGGCACGACAGAGAATGAAAGATTGTGAAGTTATTCCTAACTTTGCAGCCTCTGGGGGATAAGTACAGACGTCTTTGTACTGATCCCTCAGACTCTACCATGTTTTTCTGTGAGTTGTGAGACCTAAGTAACCTAGGGCTGTGATACCAACTTGTCACGGCCCGAAATCCCACCTTCGGGCCATGACTGCGTCTAACGTTGAACCTGCTAGACAAGCAAACGTTTGAACTAAATAAACTCATTAACAACTAAAATGAACCAGATAATTAAGCCAACGGTGGTCAACAATATGAGAGTCAACTAAGTTCAAATTAACATAGCAAGCTTCAAAATAAAAACTCGTAATATAACCCAGAACTGGTGTCACATACTCACGAACTGTCTATGAGATTACTAAATACAATGGTCTGAAAATAAGTACATATGACTGTCTTTGAAACTATAGAATAAGATAGAACTGAAAGAGAAGGGTAGAAGGCGACGCCAAGGCCCACAAACGTCTGCGAGTCTACCTCGATGTCTCGTGAATGGACTGATGGAATGCTCCCTCCGTCAGTGCCCAATGGGTCCGGCTGCGTAGTCTGCACAACATAAAGAAGTGCAGGTGTAGCATCAGTACAACCGACCCCATGTACTGAGTAAGTGTCGAGCCTAACCTCGACGAAGTAGTGACGAGGCTAGGACCGACAACAATATACATACATGTGCAATTCTATATAATAACAGGAGAATATCAACGGAAATAAATAAGTAAGACAAAATACGGGGAGAAACATGCTGGGAATAAGAGGGCAACAAATACTAGCATAGTAGAACAGGGTAACAACTGAAATGTAATAGTAAAAGCACGAATTTAACGTCTAAAAACAGATAATGAACAACACAAGGCATGGCATGTCCCCTCGTGCATAATCTCACAATCACTCGGCACGGAATGTCCCCTCGTGCATCACATAATAACACATCGGCACGGCATGTCCCCTCGTGCTATAAACAATAAACACTCGGCACGGCATGTCCCCTCGTGCGATAAATAATAAACAATCAGCACGACATGTCCCCTCGTGCGATAAATAATAAACGATCAGCACAACATGTCCCCTCATGCAATAAATAATAAACAATCATCACGGCATGTCCCCTCGTGCGATAAATAATAAACAATCAGCACGGCATGTCCCCTCGTGCGATAAATAATAAACAATCAGCTTGACATGTCCCCTCGTGCGATAAACAATATAATGTACAAACTAACAATAAGAAATCTCAAGTGAACAGAAATATTCAATAAAATTCTATCGTCCCGGCAAGGGACTCAGCTATAACCAAACTCGCCCAGAAATATAACTTCAACAGTAAAAACCTCAAATGAAACAAATAACTCAATAACTCCCCACGTCAGGAAACTACATCGATGTATCACTTCTAAATCACCAATTACTCATAGTACAGAGAATATTAAGAACACGGTATGATTCATCACATTTGACCCACGGGCATGCTTGACCATAAACTATAGGTACTAATCACCTCACCTATACGTTGGACATGAATTACACATAGCAAATAAGACTCTATACCTATTCCCTCAAGCTAAGGTTAGGCATAACACTTACTTCGGCTCCAAAATGCAAGGCAAGCCTCAATCACAGCCTTTCCTCTAGAATCCAACTCCGAATCGATAATATCTAGACATAATTGATTTATTAACATCAATAATTACTCAATAAACCAATTCCAAAGCCTAATTATACATTTTCTATCGTTCTTCCAAAAATACGACAATTCGACCCCAGGCCTGCATGCTCGAATCCCGAAAAATCTCGGAGGAATAACTCACCCATAGCCTAAGGATCATTAATATGAAGTTTCTACTTGAATTCATATCATTAAATTGACAATACGCCAATTTCTCAAGAACCCTAAATTTACTACCCAATCTTTGATTTTCCATTAATTTAGTAGTAAACCCTATGAATAATTCATGCATGAAACTAGAATTAGGAAGGAATTAACTTACCTTAATAGTATCTAGGTCGTGGTGTTGTCTTCCCAAGCTCACAAGTCTCTAATGGAGTGTTTTTGGTATGAAGGGAATGAAGAAATCCCGGGTTTTGCATTTAAAAACAGTCTGGCCTACAGGGGTTCCGCACCTGCGGCTCGAGGAACGCACCTGCGGTCTCGCTCATGCGAGCTGGGGCTCGCACCTGTGGAACTGGGCAAGAGGGGCTGGGGTCACACCTGCGGAGGGATTACCGCACCTGCGGTTCCGCTCCTGCAGATCTTTGTCCGCACCTGCGAGAATGGGGGACCTCACCTGGGTTCGCACCTGCTATGCTTGGGACCGCAGGAGCGGTCCCGCACCTGCGGCTTGGCAACCGCACCTGCGGTCACACCAGCAACTATTTTAGCTGCTTTTTAGCCCCGTTGGGTGTCCGGGAGGCACCTGGGCCCACCCGAGCCCCCGTCCAAATATACCAACAAGTCCTAAACAATAATACGGACTCGCTCGAGCCTTCGGAACACCCAAAACAACGCTAAACCTCAAAATCACCCCCCAAAACCCCTAAACCATAACTTAAGAAACTTCAAGTTCTTGATTTCTACAAAAATGCGCCGGACCGACCTATGCAACTCGGAATGACCTCAAATTTGCAGGCAAGTTATAAATGACATAACAGAACTATTACCGATCTTAGAATCACATTCGGACCTCGATAACATAAAATCACGTTCCAAACCAAATTTCAAATTTAAGGAAATCCTTATTTCTATATAATTTTCTCAAAACCTCCTTAACTCTCAATTTCCCATTTTTGTTTTGATCCGAAGCACGTCCAATCAAGTCCATTCCTTACCAAACTTCACAGATAACGCAAATAACACATATTGAACCTATTCCGGACTACAGAACCATAATACGGGGCCGGTAACACATGTTTCAAATCAAATTCCATTTCAAAAAGTCTTTATTATTTCCAAAAAACAATGTTCTTTAAAAATTCATTTCTTAGACTTGGGACCTCGGAATTCGATTACGGGCATACGCCCGAGTCCCAAATTTTCCTACGGACCCTCTGGGACCGTCAAATCATGGGTCCGAGTCCGTTTACCAAACATGTTGACCAAAGTCAATTGTATTCAATTAATTACTGCAAATTCAACTTATTATCAAATTTCCACATAAAGGCTTCCCAACTACATACCCGGACTGCGCACGCATATTGAGGTGACATTTACGGAGGCTCTCGGGGACTCAGAACATAGTTTTAGCTAAATTTACACGGGATTACCTTTTGTGTCATCACATAAACTCTTTGGCATGAACATTTATGATAAATCATTGCTGTAACTAGTTGAGTTCTGTAAGACTTCTCTAATATTAACCTTGTGCAACTATGCTTTCGCAGATGTATTACTTGTCCCCAATTCCCTTTTCCTTGTTTGTGTTTGTTTCTTGAACTATGTATGTTGTCTAAGTTGCTGATTGTCCTGTCTCTTTTCCTCTTCAAACTAGTTTCATAAAACAAACTTTTATGTTGTTCTCTAAAGCTATTTTTCAAAACAATTATGTCAGAAAACTCTTTTCAACTCAGCTCCTTCTAAAAACTCTGAGAAAATCCCACTACTTCTAGTTTCTAAGCTCAGCCCCCTTCGTGTGAGCACTGCCTTGGGGACCATTTGAGTACCCATTGAACTCTGACACACAAGGTTGGCATTCCACACTGCTTCTACTTATTCCTGGCTAGGGTACCCAGGGTGTGAGCACTGCCTGGGATCCTCTGAGGTTCTTAGGAACTCTTAGCCTCGTAATAATAAAACAGACTTACCTTGTCTAACTATTATTTTCTGAAACCAGGTAGTATAATTGGAGTATTTTTAATACGCCTAGGCAAACCTTAGGTATTAACACTTGTTAAAACTGGAAAACTATTCCTCTTTTGTGTACTGTCTGGCTAATTACAGATAAGAAATCAATAGTCTGAAACTGGAAAAAGTCCTTTCTCTGAAACTCTGTAATAATGTTGCCTCACTACTATATTCTCGCCTAGAAATCATGCCTTAGGTTATGAAATTTAAGACCCCATTTGTGGTTGAGTCGTGCTATTTATGTGTATAACTTGTGGAGGAATATTTGAGCTTCATATTTGCCTCTATGTGCTTCCCTGTATTTGCAGTCTTAATTGTTTTGTTTGTCGTTTAGAATTTTATCCTTTAAACCTAAGAGTTCAGCCTAGTACCTACCCTTTAGGAATAGTAGTCCATAACTTCCTCCAGGACTGATAGGATGGGACAAGTAATAGCACGCAATAAGCTTCGTGACCAACACGCGTTTTAAATACCTTCGCGGGGTGGGTAAAATATGGATATGATGACTGGTGCGCTACTAGCACGTGTAGCTCTGCCTATCGGGTATTGCATTGATGTGATCCATATTACTTTAAACCTAGGACGTCTCTTCTCAAATATTTACTTTTGATTTCTTTCAACTTTTAATAAACTTCTATACTTGTTTGAAATCCCCTCTTATGTGAGCCTTACCTGTTATTTGCTTATTTGTCTAAATTCACGAAAACTATTTGGCTGGGAACCAAAGTTATGGATCCTGAGGGGTGCCTAATACCTTCCCCTTGGAATAACTTCAAGCCCTTACCCAATCTCCGGTAATGCAAACTAGTCTTATGAGTTAACTAATTTAGGTGCCCTAACGCACAATAAAAATCGTTAGGTGGAGACTCTTTCTTTTAACCCTTTTCCTTCAAAAGAAGTTGTCCATAATGTCATAAACCCGATCTCTTCGCTTTAAGAGGGGAAAAGGGCGCGCGACACTAAACCTATAAAAGCTGGAGTAATCCGAGTGGTCCAATACACCACCTGGCTGGCCAATGTGGTCCCGGTACCTAAGAAAGACGGGAAAGCCAGAGTGTGTGTCAACTACCGAGATTTGAATAAATCAAGTCCCAAAGACAACTTTCCACTCCCAAACATCCATATCCTGGTTGACAATTGTGCCAAACATGAGGTACAGTCTTTCATGGATTTTTATGCTGGGTATCACCAGGTTTTGATGGATGAAGAAGATGCAGAAAAAATGGCCTTCACCACACCCTAGGGCACCTACTGCTACCGGGTCATGCCATTCTGTCTAAAGAATGCCGGGGAAATCTATATGAGTTCCATGATAGCCATTTTCCATGACATGATGCACTAAGAGATTGAGGTGTATGTGGTTGATGTGATTATTAAATCTAGGACGCAAGACGACCATGTCAAGCATTTGAGGAAATTCTTTGAACGCCTGGGTAAATATGATTTGAAATTAAATCCAGCCAAGTGTGTCTTCGAAGTTCCATCTAGGAAATTACTGGGTTTTATAGTGAGTCGACAGGGCATCGAGCTAGACCCGACGAAGATAAAATCTATTCGGGATATGCCACCTCTAAGGACCAAGAAAGAGGTCATGAGTTTGCTGGGTAGGTTGAATTACATCAGCAGGTTTATCGCTCAGTTGACATCCACATGTGAGCCTATATTCAAGTTGTTGAAGAAAGATGCCGCAACAAAAATGGATAGACGAATGACAAGACGCTTTTGACAAGATCAAAGAATATCTGTCAAATCCGCCAGTGCTAGTCCCACCAGAACTAGGAAGGCCTTTGTTCTTATATTTGACGGTGTTGGAAAATTCCTTCGGGTGTGTTCTCGGGCAGCATGATGCAACAGGGAAGAAAGAACAGGCCATATACTACTTGAGCACGAAATTCACCAGCTATGAAGCAAAGTATACGTTGCTGGAAAGAACTTGCTGCGCTCTAACTTGGGTTGCTCAGAAGCTCCGGCATTACTTGTTGGCTTATACTACCTACCTCGTCACTAGGTTGGATCCTTTGAAGTATATATTCCAAAAGCCAATGCCCACCGGGAGATTAGCAAAGTGGAAAATCTTGCTCACCGAGTTCAACATAGCTTATGTCACACGCACGCCAATGAAAGCTCAAGCCTTGGCAGATCACCTGGCAGGAAATCCTGTCGATGACGAATATCAACCTCTAAGTACTTACTTCCCGGACGAGGAGGTAAACTCAGTCGAGGTAATTCCCGAAAACACCAACACATGGAAAATGTTCTTTGATGGGGCTGTAAATGCAAAAGGTGTTGGGATTGGGGAAATCTTGATTTCGCCCACAGGACAACACTACCCGGCCACCGCCCGTCTTCGTTTCTTCTGTACAAACAACACTACCAAATATGAAGCCTATATAATGGGCATGAATATGGCAGTTGACATGGATGTATAGGAATTATTGATCATGGGGGATTCTGACTTGATCATCAAGCAAGCTCAGCGAGAATGGGAAACTCGGGATGTTAAACTCCTTCCATATAGACAACATGTGGAGGATCTTAGCAAGTGGTTCAAAGTTGTCGAATTCAGATATATTCCCTGATGCCACAACGAGCTAGCTAATGCACTAGCCACCTTGGCTGCAATGCTGCCATACCCGGGCAATGCCCACATTGACCCCCTAGAGATTCAAATACAGGAAATACATGGTTATTGCAACACAGTCAAAATAGAGCCCGATGTTTAGCCAAGGTATCATAATATCAAAAGGTTCTTAAAAATGAAAGAATATCCGGAGTAGGCCAACGGGGACCAAAAGAGAACCATCTGAAGGCTCGCCAGCAGTTTCTTCCTAAGTGAGGAAGTACTGTATAAAAGGACTCCTGATCTGAACCTATTGAGGTGTGTAAACGCTAAAGAAGCCGAAAAGATTATGAACGAGGTGCATTCAGGAGTATGCGGCCCCCACATGAACGGGTGCGTCCTCACAAAGAAAATCTTGCGAGCATGATATTATTGGATGACCGTGGAGAAAGATTTCTTTAGTTTCATCCGGAAATGCCATAAATGTCAAATACATGGTGACTTGATCCATGCACCACCTTCAGAATTGCATCCCATGGCAGCACCCTGGCCGTTTGTTGCCTGGGGAATGGATGTCATCGGGCCAATCGAGCCGAGAGCCTCGAACGGGCACATATTTATCCTAGTTGCTATCGACTATTTCACAAAATGGGTCGAGGCATTCACATTCAAAGTTGTCACTAAGAAAGAAGTGGTGGATTTTGTGCACTCCAATATCATTGTTGTTTTGGTATCCCAAAAACTATCATTACCGATAATGCCGCAAATCTGAACAGTAACTTGATGAGGGAGGTATGTGAACAGTTCCAAATCAAAGACTGCAATTCCACCCCTTACCGGCCCAAAGCCAATGGCGCCGTTGAAGCAGCAAAGAAAAACATCAAGAAAATTCTCAGGAAGATGATTCAGTCTTCCAGACAATGGCACGAGAAATTGCCTTTCGCATTGTTGGGATATCACACGACTGTGCGCACGTCGGTTGGATCTATGCCCTATCTACTGGTTTATGGCACTGAAGCCGTAATACCCGCAGAAGTAGAAATTCACTCCCTTCTGATCATTGTCAAAGCAGAAATTGAGGATGACGAATGGGTCAAAACCCTATTGGAACAATTAACTCTGATTAAGAGAAAAGAATGGCCACAGTTTGCCACGGGTAGTTATACCAACAAAGGATGGCCCACGCCTGCAACAAGAAAGTGCGGCCTAGGAACTTTGAAGTGGGGCAACTCGTCTTGAGACGTATCCTCCCACACCACGAAGAGGCAAAAGGAAAATTCACCCCGAATTGGAAAGGTCCATACATCATAAGGAAACTGCTACCAAAAGGAGCATTGTACTTGGGAGACATCGAAGGAAATGATCCTGAAACGGTTGTCGATGCAGATGCAATCAAAAGGTACTATGTTTGGCCTTTTCATAGTGTGGATGTTCCCGATAGGAATGGCGAAGGTTTTCATTCACACCACCCCAAACAATACCCAACTTTGTAAACCCTTTGAGCCGGTTACTTTTCTTTGATTACCCTCTTTGGAACTTGAAAGTATTGTAAAAGAAATATTGAAAAAATGAAAAAAAAATGATGAAAAGTAAAAACAAAAGAAAAATCAAAATAAAATGTTTCTCTGAACTGCGTTCGACTTGATTCCGAGAGGATACGCAGGAAGCCTCTCCCTGGGGTACAGTCACACCAAAATAGAATTCCACATTTCCCCAAGAGTTTAAGCTGGGGCAAATGTTATGTCTTCGCCTAAAAAGTTCCAAAGATGTAACTCGATCCAAACTCTTTCTACCCAAAACCCCTATTCAAGTCCTTCCGATCGATCGACAAAGATGTTTGAAGTTGATACAAGCAATGAGAGAAATAAAAATGAGAGAGTCTTATCGGTGAAAACCCACACGGGCACCATGAGGCGACAGTGAGCATAGAAATTGAAAATGAGAGAGTCTTGTTAGTGAAAACTTGCAAAGAGCACTAAAAGGTGATGTTAAGAAGATAAATGAGAGAGGTTAGTCGGTGAAACCCCGCAAAGGGCGCCACTAATCAAAAAGGATAATGGATCACAGACATGGCACAGTCCGGGGCAAGGTTCTCAATCTCGAGGTGATAGTGATGATGAATTTCTGAGAGTCGGACGGTTTACACGGATCAAGCATCCAGTCCAAAAGGCATGTCATGTTCATTGAAGTCCGCGTACACTCCAGATAAGTCCGTTCTTCCTTTCCCCGAAAGGGATACCTTTTGTTTAAATTCATTGTCTGTTCTGTCATTTATTTTCTTTTGAATCCCTTTCAGTCTAACTCTGTTTCGAAACTAAGGAAAAGAAAGGATGGCAAAACTAATTTACGGGGTTCTCATTTGACACAAGCTAATATGCAAAAGGCACCCAACCTCACTAGGGGCATCAAGTCGATCTGGACTGGCCTTAGCGGCCGATGCTTCAAACTCAAACCTTTGAAAGGAGAAAATCGAATTGAAGAGCCTATAAGGGAAAATCAAATTGAAAGGTTGAGTCCCACGTGGCTAACCACCTCGGCAAAAGTTTGAAAAGTCGAAGCATTTCCAAATGCTTCAAAGTAGGAATGAAAGGCCAATGAAGGCGAAATAAAGTTGGAACGGTTAAGTCCCATGTGACTAGCCGTAGCAAAAATCTAAGGAGCCAGAATTTTACCGGCGCTCTGGAAACCCAAAAAGCAAGTGAAAGGCCTGCAAAGGCAACATAAAGTTGAAATGTTGGGTCCCACGTGACCAATCACCATGATAAAATTTGGAAAGCAGGGTCCCCGAGTTTAATAATGAAACCTCATCCCCAGCAAATTAGCAAGCAAGCGGTTGAGATCTTCGTCAAAGGGGCCGAGATCAAGCAGTTGAAATAATCAAGGCCGCAAAACCAACCACCATTTCAAACTAACAAATTGTTCTTTGTTGAAATAAGAAACAGGTGCAATTCAAAAGCAACCGTGCAAAAAGCAGGTGAAACCAAAAAGAAATTGCGCAAAAGCTAGAAGGAGCTCTGCAGCATTAACTCCAAAGAAAAGGAAGTTTCCTCCAAAAATCTTTTCCCGCATGCATGAATATAAAAAAAAGAAAGAAAAAGGGGAAAAGGAAAGAAAAAGAAAAACCGAAGTTGAAAGTGATTCAAACCTAAAGTAGTATAGGGCCTCCAATCCCAAGCTACACCTTTTCCCAACAAATGGTCTCCACGCCCTAGTTGATTTTATTTTTTGACATAGGGTCTCCACTCCTTAGTCTTCTTTCCAACATAGGGTCTCCAATCCCTAGTTGATTTTATTTTTTGACATAGGGTCTCCACTCCTTAGTCTTCTTTCCAACATAGGGTCTCCAATCCCTAGTTGATTTTATTTTCCAACATAGGGCCTTCACTCCCTAGTTGATGCCAACATAGGGTCTCCACTCCCTAGTTGATGAGTTTCCAACATAGGGTCTCCACTCCCTAGTTGATGCCAGCATAGGGTCTCCACTCGCTAGTTGATGATTTTTCCAACATAGGGTCTCCAATCCCTAGTTGATTTTATTTTTAGACATAGGGTCTCCACTCCCTAGTCTTCTTACCAACATAGGGTCTCCAATCCCTAGTTGATTTTATTTTCCAACATAAGGTCTCCACGCCCTAGTTGATGCCAATATAGGGTCTACACTCCCTAGTTGATGATTTTTCCAACATAGGGTCTCCAATCCCTAGTTGATTTTATTTTCCAACATAGGGTCTCCACTCCCTAGTTGATGCCAACATAGGGTCTACACTCCCTAGTTGATGATTTTTCCAACATAGGGTCTCCAATCCCTAGTTGATTTTATTTTCCAACATAGGGTCTCCACTCCCTAGTTGATGCCAACATAGGGTCTACACTCCCTAGTTGATGATTTTCCAACTTAGGGTCTCCACTTCCTAGTTGATGCCAGCATAGGGTCTCCACTCCCTAATTGATGATTTTTCCAACATAGGGTCTCCAATCCCTAGTTGATTTTATTTTTAGACATATGGTCTCCAACTCCTAATCTTCTTTCCAACATAGGGTCTCCAATCCCTAGTTGATTTTATTTTCCAACATAAGGTATCCACTCCCTAGTTGATGCCAACATAGGGTTTACACTCTCTAATTGATGATTTTTCCAACATAGGGTCTCCAATCCCTAGTTGATTTTATTTTCCAACATAGGGTCTTCACTCCCTAATTGATGCAAACATAGGGTCTACACTCCCTAGTTGATGATTTTCCAACATAGGGTGTACACTCCCTAGTTGATGCAAGCATATGGTCTCCACTCCCTAGTCTTTTTTCCAACATAGGGTCTCCAATCCCTAGTTGATTTTATTTTCCAACATAGGGTCTCCACTCCCTAGTTGATGCCAGCATAGGGTCTCCACTCCCTAGTTGATGATTTTTCCAACATTGGGTCTTCAATCCTTAGTTGATTTTTATTTTAGACATAGGGTCTCTACTCCCTAGACTTCTTTCCAACATAGGGTCTCCCACCCCCTAGTCTACAATAACTCCGGGTACACCATTCCCGGCTTTCATTGCTTTCAATAATGAAGTAGCACAAATTTGTTACAATAACTCACGAAATTTTCCTAGTAAACACTGGTGCAGAAATTTTGTTCGTTCGCTTTGATATTTCGCAGATTTCAATTTAGGATAATGGATTCGAGACGGCCAAAAGAAGACGTCTCGAGGCAGAATAAAAGAAAGGAAGAAAAAGAAAAGAGTTGAACCCCAAAGTACAGAAGCGAAAAAGATGTGGATTGCTCAGGACATGATTGAAGTCACAAGCTATGCATGTCCCTTCTTAACCCGAAAAGCTGAAGAAGATTGAACCAGCACATACAACTAACAAGCATCAAGATTTAGATCGGAGTCTGTGTGAAAAAACATCTAAGACTCAAGATCAGGCTTCAGCAGACTAATAGATAGGAGTCTTGTAACTCATAGTTGATAGGTTCAATTTAGTCTTTTTTCATTTTGCTACGTTGGTGTAATAAGGAGCTCAACAGCAGCAACCGCAGTGAAACCAAAGTTACTCGGTAGTCCCAGCTACCAAAAGCTTCCAGAATTATACTGACCTGATAATTTTATAGCCAAGGATATGTAGTCAATCTTTGAAGCAGGGTTCGGTCAAACTTTTCAAAAACGCTTCACGATGGAGTATGCGAAGGGGTGAGTCGTTCGTGACTGCTCACTTTGTCTTTGCCCAAAAACTCTTCGTGTTTCCGAGCAAAGAGGGGCAGCTGTGAGCACGTGATTTTTCACCCACCATATACTCCTACAAAATTCAATACAATAAATTAATTTTACAAATTTTGTTGATTTTTTGTGATTAATTGTGAATTGTTTGCATTTGCATATTTATAATTCATCTAAAATTATTAAAATTGCATCACTATTATCAAGGAATTATGAATTTATTATTTGTAATTAATTGAATTAAATAACAAACGGATAATGGTTATTCGATGTAATGTAGTTTTGACAACTAATTACTAAAAATAAATCGTTCTATCCAATAATTCATGGATTTAATTAGGAGTATAAAGTTAATTGTTTTATTCTTAATTAATCTATGATTAGATGAAAATAAGGTTAGAATTAATTATTACATTTTTTCCTTTGAATTTGATTAGGCTTTAGTGTTAATTAATATTGATTTAGGCTTAATTAATCCTAATATATCAAAATAGGACCTGGGCTAACTTGCCCAGGCCCAAAAAATTGTCTTTACACTACCCAAATGACCCAGCCCAAGGATTTACCCGGTCCAACCCCCCATCTCCTAAAACGACCCCATTTAAGCCATGCCTCATCTCCAACCGTTGGATCCTCTTGATACAACGGCTCACAACCCCACAACCCCTAACTATATAACTGTCCTAAACTACCCCCCTACCCCAATTAACTCCAAAGTCTAACAACCCTCATCCCCTCGTCTCTCTCCCTTCTGACTAGCCACCGCCCTAAACCACCGTCCCCCGCCCTAGCTCCGCCGGCCGGAAATTGCCACCGGCAGCGGAACACCACCAATCGACTCTAAATTTCTACCAGAGGATCTCCTTCTTCTCCCCAACCCCATTCCACCATTGATTTCCCCAAAAGACCACCCAATCCCGACTTATTTCGGATCTAAAAACTGTCAAAAACCCTAAAACCTGTTAAAGACGATCCCAAGCGGCTCTGTGACTCAAACTCACATGAGTCGATGGCTCTTGACAAGAGCCGTCGATTCATGTGAGTGGGAGTCATTTTTGGAGGTCGCCGGAGTCCGGCCAAACTCGGGCAAGACGCCGGAGTTCATCCAAACCACCCCCACGGGTATTCCCTCTTTATTTCTACCTGTTTCCTTTCTTTCTTTTTTTATTATGAAAAATCATGAATAGGTTATTTGTTTAATCTCTTTTTTTTTAATTTTTATTTGTATCACTGTTTGTGCCTCGATTTTTTGTTTTCTTTTATCTGTTCATGCCAATTCTTCTTGATTAGTTTAAAGCCCTAAAAAGTATTTCATGTTCGTTTAGGAATTAGGTTTCGTTGTAATCATGTCCTAGCCTAGGGTTTTATCCTTGCGTCATACATATGTTCATTTTTCCTTTGATTCACACTGCCCTGGTTTGATTGTCATTATATCATAATTGTTCTTGCTTGTTTTGGTAAACCTGTTAGTTGTTAGGGTTCTCTGATTATTGGTTTCTCTATTTACCGAGGTCAATCATAAATGGTCAAGTATTCTGTTAATCTTATGTCATGTGACTAATTGATTAGGTTAGATCCCTGAAAATTAAATAATTTCAGAATAATTAAAATCAAGTTTAGGATTTTTTAACTATTAGAATCATCTAGTTGGCTCTAGAAGGTCCTAACAGGATTTCTAGGATCAGACTAAGGTGAAATCTTAGGGTATAATTGGAATAACCAATTTCCTAGGGGGTAAAATCTAAAACTTACAAAAAGATAGGACATCTAGAAAGTTCCAGCCCTGTACAGCTGTCTCATTAGGCCTAAAAGGACGGACAGCTGTCCAAATGAAGGCACAATCTGATCCTTTAGGGTAGAATATGCCCTTTTGACAGAAAATCTATCTCCACACTCTACACAGAGAGAAAATCAGAGCAGCTGCTGCTCACAAACAAATTTAAAAATATTAGTAGAAAACAAAGAGAAAAACCTGATTTCCCTTGAACAAAATTCATCAGTATATCGTTTGGTTCTCATCTTTTGTTCTTCTTTGGTATTCTAATTTATGAGAACTTTAAGTATTTACACTCAAAACTTCTGGGTTAGTTTTCTTGTGGGGGCTGTGTTGGTTTTGAGTTTGCTGATTGTTTGTTGTTGGGTCTTCTCTCATCTCTTGTCATTTTTCCCATCTCATCCTGACCTTTATTTGGTCAGGTCTTTTGTATTTTTCTCTTGAAAAAGGTATGTAACAGCTTACTCTTAATGAACCTTCCAAATCTAAAATTTGTTTCCCATTGCTGTACAAATCTGTATTTGTAGTTGAAGTTCTTTTCTCTTTGTTTGCATAAAAACCTGAATTCTAAACTGGTTTTGTGGTATCTGTTTAGCACTGCTTAATTCTTGTTGATTTTAAACTATGAACACCTGAATCTTGTATTGTTAGTATCCATAAAAATGAGTTAATGTTGCTTTGTGTTTGCTTCAGTTTCTACCGAGATAATCTGCACTAGGGTAGATGAATTTGACCTTCTAATGGTCAGATTCACCCCATAGTAGTGTACAAACATTAGTTACTTGCTAAAATTACCAATTAAGGGTACAAAGTATGTGGTTTAAAAGGGCATAAAGGCAGGGAATCTGAACCCCCAAATGGTCAGATTTACTCCTTAAGAGTGCCTAGAATAGTCAAAACGTTTGTATGGATACTTGCTGAAGTTTGTTTGAATGTTAAGAGTCTAATAGGTTGGCATTACTGGAGTTGAACCTGGACTTCTTCATGGTCGGGTTCATTCCAGGAAGAATACATAAAAATGTTCTGTTTTTTTAGTACTATGTAGTATAGCATCATTAGAGTCAAATCTGACCCCTTTAATTGTCAAATTTGTTTTGAGGGATGCATAACATACCTGTTTATTTGGGTGTTTAGAAATTGCAAACGGAGGCACCAGTGTATAGTCATAGAGAATCCAAGCTGAAGCAACCAGTTAGAAGCTTTATTTTCAGTTCCCTTTTATTTAGAAAAAATGTACTTTAGTAGAAGTTGTAATTTTGTTTCAGAAAGTAGGAAAATTGTAATTTATTCGGACTTACATTTTCAGAATCATTGTAACCAAAGGCTGGACTGTGAAACAATATTTTTGGGGGTTGGTTTTAGTATACAAAAATGGGCCAGTGGCTTGTCAAGGTTTGAAATGGCCTGAACCCTGGGCTATTGGGCCTAAGGGATACAAAGCGCAAAGCTTATAGTGATATATATCAGTATTAAAGTTAATATCATATAGTTTAGGTGAGAAATCTGGTCATATGTTCGATTAAATAGTCAAAGGAATCAGTTTATGTGTAATCCGGGTATTCAAACCAAACTTTGTGTAAAATCCTGATCATGTTACCAAAATTGCTTCTTTGAAATTACTCTGTTTTCTCAAGTAACGTAATGGGTTTTGAGTCAAATACGACCTATAACTATCCAACCCAGTAACAAGTTATAATCCTAAAATCCAAACTCGGTGATTTTTCCTATTAAGATGAAACGTCGGGTTCAGTTTTCTAAACACATCTTCTGTTGCGAAATTGTTCAATATGCTATTTACTCAACCCTTTGTTCGCATCAATGACAATTAAAGCAAGTATTGAAACTGGACATTGTTTGGTCTTGTCCAGCGTATTTTTCTTTCTTAGAAAGCATGAATTAATAGTAATTAGCCTTGGAAAGTATGATCATTCCATTTTTGAGTGAAATATCGTGATTAGTACTGTCTGAAATTTTCTGTTCTTTTATTTCAATTGACAAAATGAATATTATCGTACAAATAATCTATTTGCTATAATCTGATCAAATGATTTAAATTGTATTTAGAGATTATAAAAATGGGATTGGCCAAAGGTTTAAATGACTAAATTGGGCTAAATATGGCTATAGCCCAAATGTTCGTCCATTAGACTAGTGAATTTATCCTTGGACAATCTTCCACATATCCTTTAGGTTGAAAAATACATCTTTAGATGGAAAGTTAGTAAATAGTCAAGTATTACTTCAAACAACCATAACCTACACTCGGGCGTGACACGTGCCCCCGACCCTAACTTCAAACGATAATAAAATCACACGTAGCGATCGCGGGTGCATTTCATGTGACGTGATTGCGATGTGTTCAAAACAACAAGTGCACGCAATCGTGACTTGTTCCAAGATAAATCCATAAATATCCGAATTGGTTATATACATATCCCGTGAGCTAAAAATACCTCTTTTAGGTAAAAATTCTGAAACTTAAAGAATAATTGGGTATCACCTCAAATAGGCGTTTTTCCTAACCGTCATGACCATAGTCTTGAATATATGATCTACACTCAGGTGTGGCAACTCATGTCCCCAACTCTAAATCAAAACAATAATTAAAATCACATGTTGTAATTGCGGGTGCATTTCATGTGGCGCAGTTATAATGTGTCCAAAAACGAACAAGTGCACGTCATCGTGACTTGTTTCAAGATAAATCCATAAATATTAAAAGCGGCTTAAATTTGAAAAGGCTAAATGCACAATAGGCTAAAACACGTAAACAATCAGATAATTTAGGCCAAATATTAATAGTAAGCGACCGTGCTAGAACCACGGAACTCGGGAATGTCTAACACCTTCTCTCGGATTAACATAATTTCTTACTCAGATTTTTGGTCGCATACAATTTAAAACAGAGTCTAAATTTCCTCGGTTTGGGATTTTTTAAAGTAAAACGGTTTCCCGGAACATCGTCAAAAAATTCGAGTGGCGACTCTGAAAACTAAAATAAATCCCAAATCTGAATAATGTCACTTAAAGTGGAAAAACTCCCTTATCACCCCTTTTTATCCCGGGGGTGAAAAACGCAGGTGTGACAGTTAAGGATATGCATATGGTTTGAGCAACATGGCTCAAGGTATTCCATGTGGATCGGTGTTCAAATTGGGTCACGCATCACAGTGAAGTTATGTTGGATTATGATCCTTTGTGCTTATTTCGTGTGGTTTTTCTCCTTTACGTGATGGGTTCATAGCATTTTGCCTTGCGGTTGTATTTGTTGAACTTGCGGGATGATTATCTCATTTGATTCTCTTTTCCGTATTGGGTAAATTCGAGTTGTGGCTTGTTTGGTGCACGTACTGCATGGTATGCAGCTCGAGGTGGTGTTGGTGTGGCGTGTCAGTCGAGCAGCTTGTACTGGATGAGATTAGGTTAAAGAGTGCTATCAAATTTGATTAAGTTTTGTTTGGAAAAATAATGTCACTAGTCAGCTTTGGAAGAATAACGTTACTGTTTGAAATGAGGTTTGCTACTTATATTGGGTTTCTTATTGAGAAACTATTGTGGTCGGAAGTTATTCCTATGGTATCTAAGTTATGCTATATATCATGTGATTATATATTGGAAAATAGTTATGGCTTGATATAGCTTGTTCAGACTTATACAGTGTTTAGATGCTGGAATCAGGTTTTGCAATGGATTTTGGATAATGGAGATTTGGTTCTAAGGTTTATGGACTAAGGGCGACGAAAGAATCTTTAGTTAGGTTATGTTGACAGGCGTATATAGATTGTGGGTGACATGGGATCACCAATGGGTATATGCATGGTGAATTTATACAGTGATTTGATATCTTTGGAACGACTCTTGGCATGTTCGAGGACGAACATATGTTTAAGAGGGGGAGAATGTAACGACATGATCGGCTGTTTTGAGCATTTACATTTTTGTCACTAGTTTGAGGTCGTGAATAGTTTCAGATGATATATTATGACTTGCGTGTATGGTCGATTTTGGTTTCTGAATGGTCTGTATTAATTTAGAAGAATGATTCTCATTTTAGATGCTTCGTGCCATGAACACATGATATAAAAACAATCGCAAGGTATCATCCTTCGCGTTTTTACTCTTGTCCCCACATGATAATGTATATGAAATGGCACAACATCACCCTTCGTGTTTTACACTCTTCCTCACATGATAATGCAAAACAATGGCACGACATTATCCTTCGTGTATAATAATATATATAAAATGGCACGGCATAACCCTTTGTGCTTTGCACTCTTCCTCACATGATAATGTATATACAATGGCATGGCATCACCTTTTGTGCTTTACACTCTTCCTCACCAAGAACATGTATAACAATGAAAAGCACGGTAAGAAGCATGGATAACATCAGGAAGAGCGGTTTAACAAATACATCACGTGAATATAAATAAACCTCAAGAACCTTATTGTTCAAGTATCGCGATGAAACTCAAACATGCTTTTCAACATAAGTATGGAACCCAAGTACCACAGAAATTCGGTTATAGACATGTAATTATGATTAGGTATAGTGATGATCAAATTTAGCATATCAACAGTTTCACCAAAGGCCATCAAGTTTAATCTAGTTATAGTTTAATCTAGTTATTACAAGCTGAATCATTGTTTCTAGTGTTGAAATTCATGTTCATATTATTATAGAAGTCAAGAAAAATATGAGGCAAGAAAATCATATAGTCCTACAAGGCACAAGGAATCACATAATCTACTCCGAGCATGGGTACACTGGCACATTCATATACGCTCGTCACCTCGCATATACATCACTCCCACATGTAGCAAACAATATCATTTTACTAGGAAAATTCCCCCAACAATGCTAGAAAAGACACTTACCTATTTCAAAAACAAGTCAACGACCAACCACAGTTTTCCCTTTAGAACAAGCCTCCAAACCAACCAAATCTAGCCAAATATCATTCAATCAATTCAAAACAAGCTTTAGAAACTACCCACGAATGAAAATGATTCAATCTTTAGCTAAATTCAAAAAGTCAAAAGTTAACCCCGGACCCACGTGCTCAAAATTCGAGATTCGGACCAAAACCCGATTACCCATTAACCCTCGATCCTGGATATATAACTTGTTTCGAAATTCGGCCTCAATTTGGGGTCTAAATCTTTCTTTTACAAAATTCCAAAATTCTACCCAAAACCCCTAATTTCTAACACGAAATTCCTAGATTTGATGTTAAAAACTCATGAAAAGATGTTGAAATTGATTAAAACTAGTTAAAGATGCTTACCCATGAATTTGGGAAGGGAATACTCTTCAATAATCGCCTCTATGGAGCTTGGGACTGAAAAATGGTGTAAAATAAACTATATCCCGATTTCCCCTCTTTTACCCAACTGCATGTATCGCTTGTTCGCAATTGCGATGATCGCTAAATCGATCAACTATTCGGAAAACTGAAAAGTATTTGAGCATGTTGTTATCGCAAAAGCGATGAAATCATCGCAAATGTGATCCCTAGGCAGCTGCTAATGCGATCCAGGTATCGCAAATGTGAAGTTTCCCCCAAAGCCTACTGTGCCGCAAATGCGACATTCCCATTGCAAAAGCAGATCCTCCTTGTTCGCAAATGCGATTCAAACTTCGCATTTGCAAAGTGTCCAGCCCAGCCAATTTCTGCTAATACGAGCACACCTCGCAAAATTTGTACTTCCATTTGTGAGCAGAACCTTCGCAAATGCGAGATCTGCAAGTCCCTCACACGAGTTGTTCACCAGCTTCACCAAAACCATGTGCACCACCTCCGAAACTCACCCCATCCCCTCGTGTTCCAATATCAACATGCACACCACAACTGTAATAACATCCTATAAACTTGCTCGCTACCTCAAATCATTAAAATAATATCAAATAACATGAATCGACCATCAAAATTCAAGAATTTTTAACATAAAACTTATTTTTCACATAACGCACAGAAATGTGCTCGGCTCACCCCGGACCCCAACCAAACGTGCGTATAAGTCAAACTTATCATACAAACTTACCTAAATCGTCAAAATACCGATCAAAGATCATTTGCTGAAAATGTTGATCTTGGTCAACTCTAGCCTCTTTTAAGTCAAATCATTTCATTTTCATCAAACCTTTACGTAAAAACTTTTCGGGAAGTGACACGGACCATGCACGCAAATCAATAAATATCAAATGAAGCTATAGCAGCTCTCAAAATATTAAAATAAAAGTTGGTACTCAAAATGATAAGTCATGTTATTACATTCTCCCTCACTTAAACATACGTTCATTCTCGAGCGTGCGAGAGTCGCTCCTAAGTTACCGATTAGCTGCATGAAGTCATCATACCCATACCCATTAGTGCTACCGTGTCACCTCGGCCCATATAAGTCCATGCACATGACCCCAACTAGAGATTCTTCCTTCGACCTTCGACCTTAGCCCCTCTGGGCGCGGAACCAGATTCCAACATCTAGAATCTCCTATGAGATCTAGCCCTTGTATGTACACATTGTACCAATCACAACAAGCTACATTAAGCCATCAATACTCTGCCAAGGTCAAACCACACGATGTGCCACATAGCTCATATACTCGCAACAATAACGTTTGACCACAATAGCTGATCATCACCAAACCCGGTACCGGTAATACACCTCATATTAAAAGACATATTGTTATGGACCTTCACGACGCTGCTAATGATAAAAGAATCAACAATTCGAGGAGCTCTCTCATATGAAAAGGACCATTGCCAAATTTTCAGCGAAAATATGATATTATTCTTCCAACATTCCTTATCCTCAACACAATATTGCAAAATCACATGCCTAGAAACCTCATCTCACCCAATATAAACTACCCAACCAACACCAAGAACATATGGAACCTCACACAACACAGTGCAAACCCCAGACAAGCAATAACTCAGATATATCTAAAAATGTAAAGGAAATAAGGTACGAGGCCTATCGAACAAGTACAACCGATATAACTATTAAAGCATAATGTTTTTGAACTTACCCCAAAAAGGGAAAATAAAAAATACAAAATAAACACAAGGAAGGGTGTCCCACATACCTCCGTTGTAGACGCACAACCTGATCCAAAACATATCAATCCACATACGGATACCTATCGAACCATGGTGCTCGTGCTCACTAAACATATGTGCATCAACATCAAACACAATAGAGTGCACAAATATAACTATGGGAAGATGAATAGACATAACACAATATTGAAAGGAGGCATGCACAACTAGGGTGCAATAAGCAAATCAACATCACGAGGGCCATCTCGCCCATATCGCCATAAGTCCTAAATGAGATTACAACATGCGTGCAAATAATCATGCAACACCACGACCCAACAATAGAGAAAACAACAACAACAACAACAACATACCTAGTATTATCCCACATCATGGTATCTGGAGAGCGTATTGTGCACGCAGACCTTACCCCTACCTTATGAGGATAGAGAGGTCGTTTCTAATAGACCCTTAGCTCTATGCAACCTCACAACCCATCATAGCATAAAAGAGAAACACATAACATATACCAGGGCAAGAATAACATCCATCTGCCATGTCACGCTCCGAACCATGGCTTGGGCATAACACGGCACTCGGTGCCTAACTGCATGTGACCGAGCGAATCAACTATATGGATGGATCAACATATGGTATAACTGTAAGCTAGATATAAATATACAACATGATGATTTCCTAAAGAGTCATAGTGAAATATCATAGATGCAGGAAAATGTTGAATGATCTGCAAGTGTAATTGAGTAGCTTACAAGACTAACATACAAAAGCCTGCTAACATCTGACTCACTGAACTAAAGTCTACAAAGCCTCTAAAAATATTGAAATGCTAACTGTTTACCTGGACAAGGTATTCGACATACCTTACTAACTAAAATACTCTAAAGACTTGCAAAAAAGAGATAATTCCTCAAAAGCTTGGGGCTCACCAATAGCTGATACGAGATGTCCTAGCAAGCAGAATCGTCAACTTGTAAATCATTACTGTAACGACCCCCGGTCATTATGAGAGTTAGAGACCCAATCCCATATTAACTACTTTCCCCGTATCTTATTCTTCTATTTTGGGTTGCTAGGAGGGTTCGAGTTGTTGTTTGAAACGAATTGAGACCCTTAGTCTCGTATTTGGAAGCTTAAGTTGGAAAAAGTTGACCAGATATCGACTTGTGTGTAATAACCTTGGATTTGAATTTTGATGATACCGTTAGCTCCATTAGGTGATTTTGGACTTAGGAGCGCGCCTGAATGGCGATTTGGAGGCCCGTAGTAGATTTAGGCTTGAATTGGCAAAAGTTGGAACTTTGGCAATTTTGGTCGGCAGTGGAATCTTTTATATCGAGCCCGGAATGGAATTCTGGGAGTGGGAGTAGGATCGTGCTGTCATGTTTGTCTTGTGTATATAATTTTAAGTCATTCAGACGAGGTTTGTTATGTTTCGACGTCGTTTGTAGAATTCAGAAATTTTAAAGTTCTTTAGGCTTGAATCCATGCATAATTTGTGTTTTTGATGTTGTTCGATGTGGTTTGAAGGATCGACTAAGTTCTTATGGTGTTTTAGGATTGGTTGGTATGTTTGGTTGAGGTCTCGGGGGCCTCGGGTGAGTTTCGGGTGCTTAACAGATGAAAATTAGACGTAGGAGAAAATATGATATTGCTGGTTTCTGGTGTTTCGCGCCTGTAGATGAGATAGCACGTACGGAAGGAAGAGCACATGTGCGGTTTGGTCAAGTTGGTCTGTGAGTGCAAGTGCAAGAAGGGAGCCGCATTTTCACATTCGCAGATGCAGATGAAGGATCGCAAAAGCGAAGAGGGGTGACCTGGGCAAGGACGTAGATGCGGAAGGCCATCCGTAGAAGCGGGCCCGAAGGTGCGTGCCCTTGTCCACAGAAGTGAAGTTTTGGACCTTAAATCATTTCCGCACCTGCGAGGGATTTTCCGAAGGTGCGGCGTCGCGGGTGTGATCTATGGCCTGCAGGTGCGAGATCGTTGGGCAAAAGGGGGAAAATGGAGGTTTTATTTCATTCTTCACCATTTGACCTTGAGAGCTCGGATTTGGGCGAAACATTGAAGGATTTTCAGAGGGAAATATTGGGTAACGATTCCTAATCCTATTTTGACCATATTTCATTAATTCATTGTTGTTTTCTTCATTAAATTAAGGAATTTGAAAGTGGAAGTTGATTGGGGGAAAACGTTCCCCAATCAAATTCTTGAGTTTTGAGTGGGATTTAGGTGTCGGATTTGGATAATTTTTGTACGATTGTACTTGTGAGTGAATGGGTGTTCTTAATTGGTAACTTTTACCCGATTCCGAGATGTGGGCCCAGGGAGTCTTTTTGGACAGATTTTCTTTCCTTAACTTTGATTTCATTAGCTAGATTAGTTACTTGTAGCAATATTTACATTATGTAATTGATTTGGTTAGGTTTGGGACACTGAGAGTTTGATACACGTGGCAAGAGCGTGATTTCGGATTGATTGAGCTTGGTTCGAAAGTGGCTTGCCTAACATTGTGTGGGGGAACTCCCCTTAGGATTTTGGTACTGTTTGATATATGAGTGTCGTGTACGTGAGGTGACGAGTACATACACATGCTATTTGTTGTAAAACTCCATTTTCCCACTAAATCATAACTTTTTTTCCTTGGTTGAACTACACTGGAATATGTAACTATCTTGTTTAGATTAGAAAAGCATGCCTACGTGTTTTGAATGTCTATTTGAACTCTATTCAGAAAGTTTAGTGAAATTCTTGCTTCTTTGGTTTGAACTTAGCCTAAACTTTAGGTTTCTTAGGGACTAGGTAAGCCTAACATATTACTGAGCATCAACAATAATGAAATAAAACATAACAGTCTCGATATGGAAATCTTGACAGAGTTTACAATTTCCCAAAACCCGGTAAGTACAAGTCATAAGCTCTATGAGTCTTTCTACCAAATCTAAATGCAACTGTCTAGAAATAATAAGTACAGTTGGAAGTATACAGGAAGGTGACTCTGACGCCTGCGAACGCAACAACAAGTTTACCTTGAGTCTCCTCAGTAACCTCTACACAGCTAGTAACAATCAATACCTGGATCTGTGCAAACAAAAATGCACAGAAGAGTAGTATGAGCACACCACAGCGGTGCCCAGTAAGTATCAAGACTAACCTCGGTGAAGTAGTGACGAGGACTAGTCCAGACACCCACTGGTCTAATAAGAAAAAGGCATAAATAGTAATGACCGAAACAAATATTTATCTAAAGATCTTCGAATATAATCAACAACAGGAAATATAAAGCGGAAGGAAGTGCAGCAATCAAAACCACGGAACAACATAGCAGAAAATACGCAAGAGGGAAAGGACAGCACACAAGTCAAGATAGAAATCACAATACCATAAAAACACTCAACTCAACACATGTATAAATTTACTCACGTCAAGCATTAGCAATTTAAGCTCAATAAAACCCAGTCAAAACTCGAGTAAAAACTTTTAAAACATGAATTTATATCGGAAACTTTTGAAAATATAATCTTTTCAGGATTCAGGAAAAATCTTATTTGAAACATACTTATTCTGAATGTATATGCATATATATGCGTTTTTATAAAAGAAATCGTTGGACATAGTCCCTTTAATATACGTCATATGAAATATATATATATATTTATCTCAAATACTCCTCCTTCGAATGTCATTTGTTAAATATATATACTTTTCCAAATACTGTCTTTCTCAAATCTTATTTGTTCACATATACTTTCCCAAATACTACTGTTTCAAATATCATTTGTTCAAATATACTTTACCAAATATTACTGTTTCAAATATCATTTGTTCAAATATACTTTCCAAAGTAGAAGTCTTTCAGACATAGCTCTTCTCGGAGATAATTGCCTTTCAGCTATCCGTTTCGATATATGTATATGCGTATACGTATATATATATATATATATATATATATATATATATATATATATATATATATACACACACACAATGTGATGCAGGGGAAAGTCCCAGGTCTAAGCACGCAGTCCCAATGCAATGCAAGGGAAAGGCTCAGGTCTCTGCCCGCAGTCCCTATGTATGCAATGCAGTATGAGGGAAAGGCTCAGGTCTATGCCCGCAATCCCTGTATGCAATGCAAGATGAGGGAAAGGCTTAGGTCTATGCCCGCAATCCCTGTATGCAATGCAGGATGAGGGAAAGGCTCAGGTCTATGCCCGCAATCCCTGTATGCAATGCAGGATGAGGGAAAGGCTACGAAAGAAAACAGCCAGATCACAGCAAAACATTGCACAAGCCACAATGAACACCCCATCAAAACAAGAAGGCACAGTGCAAGGTGCGACGATAAGTTCAACACGAGAACTGCAATACAATAGTGGCAAAACTCACTCATAAGCATAAATCACTTAAGGGGAGAAACCAAGTATCAGTGAAACAATGTAACGAGGGGAAAATCTAACAATTAAAGCAACGATTCGCAATACTCAAGTCAATAAAGAGAGAACCTATCATCCCGGCAAGGGAAACAGCTATAACCAATCTCACCTAGACAATTAACTTCACCGGATAAACTCAACTCGAACGAATATTCGATAGGTAGGCAACCCCTAAGTAATGTCACTAACATAGGGAGTTACCCAATTAATCCTAAGAAGCCCTTAAGGGAGGGTAATCACGTAAATCACGATATACGACTCACGGGCATGCTTGACACCAAGGTATAGATATACCAATTACTGCTAAACAATTATGGGGCGAGATCATACTGATCTTAATCAAATAAGCAGAGTATGAAGAAAACTATAGCGTAACGGTAAGAAAAGCAAGGTCTGCAAATAAGAAGCAAGGAAACACCAAGCAATCAACTTCTAATTTATCAAGGAGAGACGAAGCTAGCAATCAAGGATCGAGATATAACAATTTGCAGTTCATACATGGGGAATATAAGGACCTAAAATCCTAGAAGGGCAATCTAATTGCACATAAGTCCGAGTACGCACTCGTCACCTTGCATACACGGACAACAATCAACATAGAAGACTCAAATCCTAAGGGGTAGTTACCCCACACAAGGATAGGCAAGATACTTACCTCAAAGACGACCACCGGAATACTCAAAGGTAGCCTCCTCGGGCGGA